>JAEUYN010000716.1:0-20000 GCA_018257835.1 Euura lappo
ATGATTGATTCGTATAGTCCGTTAAAAATTAAAAACTGTAAAGATACAAGTGATAGAGTCTCCAAAATACATTTTTTCAATTTTAGCAAAAAATTCTCACAAATCTTTTGATCCGTTGCGATTATTTCAGGCCTCATTTGAAAGTGGAAACAATTTTCCTCATATTTTTTTGCATATTGAAAAATAAAGTATTTGATGAACATCTTATATCTGATGCGATGCCATGCCTATGTGATTTATTACGTGTGTTTTTGTTTACACGGTTAGAAATAAAATGTCAGAGCAGGTCCACCTAAAATTTTATGTCAATTTTGACACTTTTTATTGTTCAAGTGAAAATCTGCAGACCTTGTGTGTAGCGCAAGCCTCTGAGGGCATTCAAAATGTTACCTGTTTTCTCGTTCTTAGTGCATTTTGTTTTGATAAATTAGTATCCGTCGCATTTTTATTTAAATTCACGTGAAACAGAGTTTAAATTCTAAGTCTGACAGATCGATGATCGGTAACAATCTGACAGATTAACGATATATTTGGATCGGTCACAATGTGACACATCGACCATCCATAAACTTTTTCCATCTTTCGTCTTTTGCCATCTTTTTTGTCTCTCACATTTTTTTCTTCCGCATTGTTACTTCTGTTTTGCACGCATTTCCGTCGCATTTGCAGATTTGTTGCATTTCAACATTTGATCCCCTATACCTCACCACTATTACCCCGAAAATGACATACATTTGTGTTATATCGACAGAAAAATGTGTAAATATAACACAAATGTAGAGTGGACCTGCTAGAAGACATTTTTTTCTAGTCAAATGTTTCCAACAGTGTATATTTGTTCGACTTCACGAAGTAAATCATATGATAAATGACATGATCATTTCGCTCATAACATTATATCGGATTTATCGCATCAACCTTTTTAGTAGGGTTATACTCCTTCACACGAAATCTCGTTACATTAGATTATGCATACACATCCACGTTTATTAATATACTACACTGCAAAAAATTTGGTGTTGATTGTGGTTACAATTCAACACCATTTCAACACAGCGAAGAATTAGTGGTCCATCCCGTTCCGTGTAGAATTACCATACCAATCGGTGCTGCTTTTCCTAAATTTACTCTGATTAGTGTTGAATTCGACACCAAACGGGGTATTTTGACTTCAAACGGGGTGGACCACTATAGAATCCGCGCATTTTTTAGTGTAGCCTCGTATTTTTGTAGAGTACACGACTACACGTTTTCGATAAGATTGACATATCGAAAAAATTTGCGAAATATTTTTTGAAATAATGCAAGCAACAATATAAGACAAATTGTTTCCAGTTTTGAATTGGGCCTCAAATGATCGTATTGAAACGAAGGATTGTTGCGAATTCTGTAACGAATTTAAAAAATTGTCGGACTGTTTGGAGTTTTGAAGATAGAACAAACGGGGCATTCCATGCCAAATCGACCTTTATTATTTTTGAAAAATCCAAATTAATCAGTGTGACATAGGAAAATGTTTCAGCAACCATTTATAGTGAAATAACTCCCGCTTCTATGAAAGAAAAACCACAAAAAAAAAAACAGGGAAAGCTTGAAAACAGTGAGAAGGACAAATGTCTCCACTTCGGCTCTAGGCTAAGAAATGTTGATATCTGACAGACGATTTTTCAGAATTTTTTCAGATTTTTAAATTATGTCGACCAATATGACCATTATCAAAAATTGTAGACAATACGTCCCGTGGCGAAATTAAAAAAAAAAATTACTGAGTCCTTTTCAAAGTGAGAACAATCATATAAAAAATCGCGGACCAAATCCGAGAGGTCAAGGGTCAAACCCGCAGGTCGATTTGGCATGGGATGCCCCAAACGTATACAAAATTATGAACCAGGTCAAAAGTGGTGAGGGAAAAATCATTGGTCGAATTGGCATAAAATGTCTATCTGTGAAATATCCGACAAGATTAATAAAGCACTGAAATGATTGAAGCCGCAAAAAAAAGAAGCCAGGAGCGAAGCCCGGTGCGAAGCCACGAACGAAACGCGGTGCGAGGCGAGGGACGAAGCTCGGAGCGAAACGAGGGGCGAAAAAACATGACCCGATGGACACTAACCCCGATAATCGGCGCCAAGAAGAAGAGGCTATGGACCAGGATCCGGATGACCAGCGCCGGGAAGAAGTCGAAGATCGGGTCAGTATAGGTAAGGGGCTTTTTATCAATAGTAGTCCAGTTACAAAGATTGGTTGTACGGTGGGAGTGCTGCAGGCAGAGAAGGATTTTCCAGACTCTACCGGGACTGAAATGTGTCCTCAAGCTGCAGCACCCACCACAAAACAACCAGTCGCATGTCCTGCGAATGTTGAAAGAGACATTGAAAACCGCAGTAAAATGATTGGTCAACCAATCGGAGCTTACAGTGAGAAAGGAACTAGCGCAGGTTCTCTTACTGATAATCTAGATTTACAACGAGCAATGCTTGAGTTGAGAAACACTCCGTTCGACGACAATAGCGTTGCTCCTCACGTTGTAATTCAACAGGTGCATGTGCGGGTCAGTAAAAGTAATGGGCTTTTTAACAATAGTAGTCCAGTTACAAAGATTGGTTGTACGGTGGGAGTACTGCAGGCAGAGAAAGATTTTTCGGACTCTACCGGGACTGAAATATGTCCTCAAGCTGCAGCATCCACCACAAAACAACCAGTCGCATGTACTGCGAATGTTGAAAGAGACATTGAAAACCGCAGTAAGAGGATTGGTCAACCAATTCGCACTTACAGTAAGAAAGGAACTAGCGCAGGTTCTGGTACTGATAATCTAGATTTACAACAAGCAATGCTTCAGTTGAGACACACTCGATTTGACGATGATAGCGTTGCTCCTGACGTTGTAAATCAACAGATGCGTGACGAGTCTTGCGACAACGACGTTGATGAGCTGCTTCATAACGCAAGTAGCTGTGATTCGACCATTGTACAAGAAAATGACTCCGTAAACCCAGACGGAGAAGACACAAACTTGGATGAAGAATCCGAGGGCGCAAGTGTCAGACATGTAGTCGATGTCAACCATCTTCTGCAAACCTTGCAGGAAAAAATGGACGGGCATGATCCTCATTGTCCCTGTAGTATCCAAGACGTAGACTTGTTGAAGCAAGTTGATCGTGGGATGCGATCGCAATTATTTTTTGGTTGTAAAAATTGCGGTTTTACCTGCAGTGTCTGGACTCTCCCAGATAAGGGTGATGAAATGTCCATTCACGAGGGTACAGTGTGTGGTAGCTTGGCGGCGGGAATCGGTTTCGCGACGATGCAAGCTCAACTGGCTGCGATGGGGATACGTTGCATGTCACATGTAACCTATCGCAAGGTCAGGGACTCGCTAACTCCGCATATTAAAAATGCCAGCGACAAAGAAATGAGGGATGCGGCCGAAATGGAGAAAACATTGGCTATTCAAGAGGGCCGTGTTACTCCCGAAGGCATCCCGTACATTACTGTTGTCGTTGACGGAGCCTGGAGTAAGAGATCTTACCGTGGGGGCAGATACGATGCATTGTCTGGGAATGCGGTAATCGTGGGTTATGAAACAGGGCGTGTCTTGTTCTGTGGAGTCCGAAACAAGTATTGCTTTATTTGCAATAAAGCTACGAACCGCGGTGAAGAACCACCGATGCACGTCTGCTATAAAAACTGGGGTCAGGATCTATCATCGACGAGCATGGAAGCAGATATAATAGCTGAAGGCTTTTCTAGTAGCTTAGACACCCATGGGTTAATTTATCGAACTGTTATCGGTGACGGAGATAGCAGTGTTTACCAAACTATACTAGATAAAGATCCTTACGCAGCATATGGTGTTCGCGTAGAAAAGAAAGAGTGTAAAAATCACTTGCTCCGCAATTTTTGTTGGCATATCAGAAATGCGTCGGAGGCGAAGTTTGTAAAAAAGCCCTCATCAGGTTCGGTAACGGAACTTCGTGCACGCGTCAAAAGTAGCGCTTTCAAAATGCGTAAGTTGGTAGAGGCTGCTATAAAACGCCGCAGAGCAGAAAATGATAGCTCGCGAGACGAGCAAGTTGAAGGTCTCTTGTATGACGTTTTACATATGCCGGGACATTTCTTCGGCGACCATTCGAGATGTGACCGTTATAAATGTGACTCGTCGTTCGGACCCTGCGACGAATCGGAAACGAATCTAGTCCCACTGCTCGACGAAGTCGGTATTTTTAACATCATCGACGAGGTCGTAAGCCGTTTAGCGAAAAATGCGGACTCTTTGTTGGAAGACAAAACGACTAATGCCGCTGAGTCGGTACATTCTCAGGGCAATAGATTCTCCGGCGGGAGGCGTGTAAATCATAGCCTACGCAACTCTTACGAACTCCGTGCACACTGTGCAGCGGTACAGCACAACACGCTCGCGGTATCGTCAAAAATATTCGCGAGCGCTGGGAAGCTAGTTCCCCGAGCAGTTGTGGCTATGGAACAGAGCAGGCGATCGGGGGTCGCGAGAACAAAATTTCATCGTCTTGCTAATGGTAGAAAGCGACGTCGACAGCGGTTTGGCACAGATAAAGACTACGGTCCATCCTGTCGCCAGTCTGACGTGAGCCAGCAGACGTACGACGTGTTGAAGGAGGAGCACCTCGAAAAACTGCGTGTGCGTCAATCAAAACGCGATGATATCGAACGCGAGACCGCGGACCAAAGTAACTGCGACATGTGGCACATGTACCGGAAAGACATGCTAACCGCTTCTAAATTCGGTGAAATATGCCGAATGAGGGAGTACACATCGTGTTCTAGGTTAGTGAAGGAGATTCGTTATCCGAAAGCACTCGACGTTGCGCATGTAGCTGACGGAAAAGAGCACGAAAACGAGGCGAGAGAGCAACTGGCGCGCGAATTAGGCGTCGAAATATCGCTCAGTGGATTATTCATTGATCAGTCTCTTGCGTTTTTAGGTGCTTCGCCAGACGGTCTCATCGACGACGGGCGCGGAATCGTAGAGATCAAGTATATGGCAAAAGCAGCGGAACACGGTTATACTCCCGGGGAGGCAATCGAAAAGTTTCCCTTGTACAGGAATTTTTTCGCGAAAAATAGTACCGAAAATATGAATAAAAATCATAAGCATTTTTATCAAGTGCAAGGTCAGTTGCATGTTACTGATCGAGAGTACTGTATATTCGCGCTATGGGCTCCGCTTGGGATGAAACATATCAGAGTAGAGCGGGATATTGAATTCTGGGAAGACAAAATGGAGGGGAAATTGACGGCATTTTATGACGACTGCATGCTTCCTGAAATCGTCGATAGCAGGCAAAATAGGCATATGAAAATTCGCGAGCCGCAACGTATATTGCAAGCTCAAGAAGAGCAAAAAGCCAAAAAAGCCGGAAAACTGTCACGAAATCGGGCAGCGTCTGCAATCGAGCCTCCGTTAGAATCTATGGAAGTAGATTCGGAAACAGTCGTTGACCTGTCAAGTACAAACAACGACGCTCGCTTGGAATCTCCGACTCCATGCGTGGCCGTGGACAATGGTCAAGAACGGATAGACGAGGAGGTGTACCAACAATACATCCAATGTATTGAACCCGAAGCCGTTTTAGCAAATGTGCTCGATGCCGATAATTACTTGGAAGATACAAGTATTCAATATTTTCTCCTCATCGTTGCCGAAAATTGTGACTACAATATCGCCTCGGTACTTGATTTCGCTTACCCAGGTGCGGTGAAACCGTCAAACACGGAGCATGATCTCCTAATTATCGGTGGCCGCCCTGATTTCCGACATTGGTGCTGTATTCGTTACGAGCAAACAACTCTTTACGTGTACGATAGTCTTGGGCGTAAAGCACTGCGCGACCACGAGAAAGCTTTTATTCGGAAAAGGTATCCAAGGATACGAATGAATGATATCGTTTACCCAGATGTTGCAAGGCAACCCGACGGTAAGAGCTGTGGGGTATACGCAGCTGCGTTCGCGACCGCACTAGCATTGGGTGAGGATCCAAGTAATCCGAAGCACGTGAGAAACGCAATCGAAATGAGACGGCGTATGGCGGTAATAATTCGAATCAGGGAGTTGGTGTTATTCCCGACTGAATAGTAATTTCTGAGGAGAATATATCATACGTGCACGTTATACTTGTAGCTCGAATGTTATGTCAAAACAACGAAAAAGGTTGTGATTCAGTTGACGCGAAAGCGTGTGATTGAAGCATAATTCGCGCAAAGGTCGATATCGAATGGTAGGACCATCCTGTACATTCATTTTCGATGCATTTTCAAAAGTGGAGAACACTTTTTGGAGAACTGACGAATGTCAGTATTTCTCACACAAATGTTGATATCAAAAGGAAGGGCCATCGGTATATTAATGCCGATGGGGGTGTGTGGTGGGCCTTCAATACATGAATTCATTGTGTAATGCCTTGATTAATGTGAAAAACGCGTTTTTTCAAATTGACAAACCTCAGTCTGTTCTTACTTCGACTCTTGTTGTAGACAAGCACTGACCTAGAAGTTCAGACGGTTATGTCACCGACATGGTTCAAACGCGTACAGAATACGAGCAGCTGGTCATACCTGAAACAAAATCTGTGACACGCACACTGATAAGAATCGTATGTTTCTCAACTTTGTAATATTTTAAGTTCCCTTTTTTCGAATACTCTAAAGGATACCGTAATTTCGGATTGGCTAAAATCTGTCAAAGAATAACAAGTTATATATGAATAGCTATCGGAAGGAATCGGGATTTTGCATCGTTAGTTTGATTATTCAATATATCACCCGTTCACGGATCAATAATGAGGTTGTAATTCAATCATTTTTTAAACGAGAATTGAAGTGATGATGGATTTAGAATCAAAGCTACGTGAAATGAAAACCACGAAACAATGAATTCTTGGAGCATATCTGGACAGTTCTACCTCAATTGGGCTGCTTGGGCTTTTATTCGGTTTTTTTTTTTTTTTTATCGCGAATTAAAAGAAAACCATACATTTGGCACGCCGGAGACGAGTGCGGAGCCCGCACACTCATCACCATTTCTCGGCTTTTGACACTCGTTGCATAAAGTACTATTTTCATTTCATGTATCAGTAGTTTGGTCAAAAGTAATGAGATCATATTTTTTTCTTATAGCAAAAATCCTGGAATTCGATTGCCTCTAACTTTTGTGATTATCATTTAGGACGAAAAACGAAAAGCACGACCTAATTATTTCGAGCTACTCTACGTTATACGCATATGGAAATAGAAGAAAAAAAAATTGATGCAGAATCCTCATTTTGTTGCATAATAAATGTTCAGTCTGTTTCAGGAATATTTTTTATCCAGTTTTTCTCTTCGCAGAAAGATATTCAAAAACGCAATTAAAAATTGAAGCAAGAAACTTTTCGGAAAAATTTGGCGCGACCGTGATCTGAAAAAACAGAAATCGTAGTTATTACGAACGATTTGAATTTTTACCGATTTTTTCGACAAAATTTTCCATTTTTCAAATCATGATAAAAGTATAACCGTACTTCTTATTCGACTTTGCGGATAATCCATTTTTTTCTATAATGGCATCATTTTTTGTTATTTTTTTTTCTTATTGTTTGTCTGCGTCATACCGCGGAGTGACTGACCAGCTACGGTGTAGTGGAGATGCACGCCCCAACATGTTCAAGAGCCCAGTTCAACGCGCTACGAAGGCTTGTAGCGACCACGGTGAGCAACAGGGAGGGGATGTATACTCTCGCTCTCGTGTCAGTCCGATTCACGAGCGTCTCGCACGTGCCTGATGTGATATATCAGGCCCCCTCCATGGCTCCCTATATGAGCATAGACCATACTACCAGGGCAACAAACATCGGTCGCCATGAGATCCGCGCGTGAGACCAGTGCGTAAGATTTTTGTGGCTGACGTCAGAGAGGACGCGTTGCGTCGCCGCGCTGGTACTGCGTTGCGTCGACGCGTTGATATCCCATTGTAGACGCACCAGCATACTCTATTGTAGACTCACCATCAACTCACCGCATAACAATTCTGATGTGACTTTCGTTCATGGATTCTTTGGAAAAAAAAAAGTTTATCTATTATTCCTCGTTCTAATGTCGCTTTATCATGAGTGTGTAGCATTTCCAAATATAGCATCTACGTCGTGCACGAGGTTCCCATTTCGCAATTGTTTCATTCCCTATCATCTTACGAACATAACCTCCTAGCTTCTCGAATTCGTTGTTTACTCTTTACTCGATCGTACTATCGAAGCGTCGTGCAGTTCGTGCTTCTCTTGCGTCGATTACTAGATTTATACTTATATAAAATAATGACAAAGGTTCACCAAAAAAAGTTTCTCTGAATTATCCTCAACACTCCAGTAATTATCTACCGGTGTTGACTTTCTGTCACACAGGTGGGTTGTTCAAGACCCAGTAGAAATGTCTCGCTCAAACATCTAGGCAACTTGGAGACGGAGCACCTGACTCGTCTCCATATTTCATTCTAAGGAGAATTGGACCACGTAGTAGCAGCGCTAGGGAGTATCCATGAATTCTGTTCAAATTTTTCTGAACAAAGCAAAAATTATGGCTACACATAAACAATCCACCTGTGTGGCGGAAGCAGTACAAAAACTTGTGAGGGGGGACAGAATGTAGAGTGTACATGATCAGGAATATGCCATGAATGTTGACCAAACATGTCCCGCCGATGATGAATCTCTTATTTCAGACACAGTCTGGTTGACAAATTGGTCGAAATTTAGACCGGAATTTTTTTTTTTACAACTCTTACGTTCATTACGAATCCGACCATTGGGATGAGGTTTATGGCCATTGGTCAGATATCAATCAAGAGATTCGGCCGAAATCTGTGACGGAGGGAGATGAAGACCAGTTGCATGAACAGATGTTTAGAATTTTCAGAAATTTGCGCAAATTGAATTTTTGTCATTTCCTAATGTGGGCCCGAAATGCTTCAACAAGAATTGTCCACATGTTACTAATTTGCTTTTATGTTACACGCAGTATAACGTAGCGCATCGCGTGATTATTCAAGGTTGAGCTCGCATCTGCTCATAGGTATATGCTATACCTACAGAGAATCCAAGGGCTGACCAGAATCGATTAGTAGAGCTGACTGCGCCTTGGGTGGTACTGCCTCTTGGACTGCTCGTACCCGCGACTCCAGCGGTATGGTTTGCTAGCTTGCAGATACCTTTGCCTACGCATCTGGTACTGCCACCGGTGCATTGCAAGGATGGCGCGGAGGATTCGGCGCCAACGAAATAAAAGCTTCCCAGGGAGTAATGTACACGACTCGATGGATAAGGATATAACCAGATTTCTTACTGTGACTGATATTCAATATTATGTGACACTTTTACTGATTATCAATCTTTCAGTGTCGAAGGAATTCCATTTTCATTAGACAATGTATTGTATCACTATCTCTAAGCCATCGCTTACGTACCTAAAAGTGCGGTGCGGCAATATTTCACAAATTGGTTGAAAAACTTGAACGAGATTGAAAATGTACAGTAACAAATAAAAGTAACAGTAACTTGTGAGAGGTTTCTTGAGCTCAGATTTTCACCGTAGAAAGATGAAATTTGCTTTTGACACACGCACCAATACAGTGTTCACACAAACGTAGGAATTCTTCTTCAACTAGTCACTTCCGTGATGAAGAAAATAAACGCTGATAGATTTTATTGAAAATTTCAGTATTCTTCTAGCATAATATTATGGACCAAAAAAGAATGCATACTACTGTGAAAATGTTCATAATCCATGAATAGATGCACTGGATATGATAAATTGAATATTAATATTGCATTGAATTGTATGTTTGTGCGGCAGATAAAAAAAATCAGAGGAAGACAAGGTGTTGGCGGAGACGGGGGAAAAGAGTGAACTGCATCAGCCCCTGCTAGAACAATTGCCACTGTATCCAACGCCAAATGTGTCTCCGTACCTTCGGAAGAATACTGGTGACGCACCGGCACCGGTGGTGACTCATTTTTTAAATGGGCAAACACCATCTCAACTGCCTTATCCATCATACTACCCAAGTTTACCGCAAACTTGACTTACCGTATAGCAGGTCGACAGGTCCTATGGAAACAGAAATATCTGGCTGGGCAGTCCAGTATAGACGTAACTCTAAAGATGCTCTAGAAAGTTTATACTACCTAGACAGGCATTTTGAGGTAATGATACCCATGGTCGGAAACTCATCCTAATAAGAGGCTGTGGAGGGCTTTGAAGGATATCGTACCGCGCGCTTGTTTGTAGTGTAGTAAGTCAGATGTAATTACTTTCGCGCGGTATCAAATCTTTCAAAGCCTTCCACAGCCGCTAGGATGAGTTTTCGACCATTGGTGTCTTACCTCAAAATGCTTGTCTAGGTAGCCCCTACATACCCTAGAAGTATGGCCAGAGTTAACATAAACACCCTGTATACTAGTATTGTAGCATTTTCTAAGTTAGGTCCATTCTGGACGACCTGCCGAGGTACGACCTGTTTCCTCGGCCCGTTACCATCAGATACGATTGTAAGAAATGACATGCTATTCAATCTTGATTGCGTCTCAAATAAATTATACTAAATTGAATGTATATAATTTTGAATAGTTTCACCTAATCCTATAAAATTTATAAACTAAGATGATATTTTATGACATTATCTGGAATCGTGTAATCTTATGTAATTTCATCGAGACGAAGTAGAGGCAGGCTTGAATAAAATGGTATCTGATCCT
Organism: Euura lappo; assembly: GCA_018257835.1. Lineage (NCBI taxonomy): Eukaryota > Metazoa > Arthropoda > Insecta > Hymenoptera > Tenthredinidae > Euura > Euura lappo. The sequence goes on from JAEUYN010000716.1 coordinate 10,764, forward strand.
GAAAATCTGTGATTTATCTGAGATATGAAGTTTACATTCAATATCCCACCATACCTTCAAAGCACATTTTTTTCTCGTCGACTGTGGAAGTCAATTCTTGTATTTCCACATAAAAAAAAAAAAATGATATATATATATAGCCACGTTATTCATACTTTTGTCTCCACTGTTTTTTTCCTCACACTCCACTTGGAATTATTATTATATTTATACATTTCAATTGATCGATTCTGGATATAAATCACTCCCACCGAGTTTCCCCTCTTTGATCTTTACTCACAAGTATTCAGGAATGCCAAAAATGTGATATTCGAAGCTTTTCCATTATCTGCAGACGACTGTTGATTAATAAATGAATGTAGCTTGAGTCGTCACAGCAAGTGAACTCGTACCCGTCCTAATCTCTGACATCAAGGCGAGTTGCCTTGTGCTACTATCTTGAAACATAGCAAATGAGTAATTGATTCGAAGAGAATCCGAATCCCGGATAAAAATAATCTGTAGTCCATAGCAATGTTTGCATACGTATTTTTTAATATAACCACTGAATGCCGTTCGAATCGTTCCCGCGCATAACAAATGTCGCATCGTGTGACGAGCGCTGCCGCCTGTCATGCTGCCTAAATTTGATGGTTAGCCGTTAGGTTAGGGTTGACCGTAAAGCGTGATAATCATCATCGCAACGTAGGTGTACGTCGGGACATGGACTAACGTCCGATACCTGTTGGAACAAAAAAAAAAAAAACGTAGGTGTACGTGATTATCGCGAGGTAATTAGAGAATCATTGATGATATTGTTCCTTTAATCGAGTGAAAAAGAACCAAAGCTTTACCCGGCTTCATTGTTGGACAAAATAGAATGTGTTCGTTACATCACGGAGTAATATTATTACTCCGTGGTTACATCGCGTATTGCCGATAACTGTTGGTAAACAAATGAAAAAGAAATTAATATTTATTGATATTTCGTGTTTGCATTTTTGAAGGAGCCATCCAAGTCGCTCCTGTACTTATCTCACAATTAGATGATTACAAACTATCGAGTCATACAAGACCAATCAAAGTTTGATTGGAGTAGTAAATAGCTCTGGAGTCGGAAACACGAATTTTGAGGTTACGTTACCCTCACAACAACCCTTCACAACGACACTGGGTGAAATCAACCCATCGTTGGGCTTTGAGCGTAAATATACAATAGTCCCTGGCTCTCAATGGGACTTCCATCAAATTTTAGTTGAAAATATGGAAAATCAACCAAGTTCTGGTTTTTTTGTAGCAAAAACATGTTTTTTTGCGTTTTCACCTCTTGATGATTTTTGTTTTTCAAGTTAAAATTTTCATTCCAAACGTCAATTCTTCCTGGATGATCCAGAAGGTTCAAAGCATGTTCTGTAATTTTTTTTGAAAATACTTCGGAGTGATAGTTTGCTCACAATCGTGTCGGCCGTGAAATTCTCAGATAGTGTGACTGCGGAGGGTTGTGTATGAAACCTTTTCCTGAGGTATTGCTTTACAAATAATTTTATATGCTGCGCACATTGTGGAGGAAAACCATGAGTTCCTTTTTGTTGTGAAATATTTGTTTTTTCGTCAATTGTCAATGCAGAGACAAAATGCCTGTTACATTGAACCGATCGTTACATCGGTTCTGTATCTTGGCCAAAGGAAACGCCTCTACAAGTTGAGCTGAGTCTGTAACCTGGATACACCCGACCGGTATTTCCTGGGAAGAATTGGGAATCACGACTCACCAGGGCGATTGCAGAAGCAAATGATAATCGGCGTCGTCAAAGGTTTGCCATCGTTCATTTTTTACGTGTCTTATCGCACTCTATTCACATACGAAGTCAAAGCATGAGTCGCTCTAGCGCTCGATTGTATCAGGTCACCCTTATGCATAAATATATTTATTTTCATGTTTTTCAGATCTCAAAAATCAGCTCCACTAAATACAAATGACGGAGCGACGCGACTCACGTGGATAGTGTGGACAGACTTTGCAGCTGTTGCCTGACTCCAGTCAGTACAGTGTTCCCGGCGACAGAAAAACCGAATCTCCAGCCAACGCTACAGCTGGCAAGAACTATACGTTCAACATACACACTATGGTTCTCGACGATAACTTATTATTCGAAGATTGTTTCAGTCGAGTCGAGTCAGGTAACTTTGAAACAAAAAAAAAAACACTAGCTTCTTTGAATAAAGAATAATTACTGATCAATACGTGAACATGAGTCATTGATACATGCATCAAAGCAACGGATAGACGCAGGTGAAAGAATAATGATGAGTTACTGTGCCGAAGATTGACCAGCTCTATAGAATGTAGATAGAGCCTGAGTGTCCATCATGTTTGTAAAAGTGTGGTTGATTCGCTAACCGAAGAGGTGTATGTATGCATGTATGTATCTATAAGTTTATTATGCCAAGCTATATGGCCCAAGCTGAGCCTGTAGGTAGAAGAAGTACATTACAGAAGTATACAGTTTTAGAGTATGGAAGTAGGAAACGAGAAACAGATAATAAGCAAGAGTACAGTAATTAATATAAAAGATAGTAAGCAGTGTAGTGCTATATGTACAATGGTGCATCATCTCATGATGCGATACTACTAAAAAATAACAGGGTGAAAGTGAATTTGTGGATATTGATAGTCATAATGATAGCGAAAACTTAGGACTCAACGCAAAAACTAGTACTAAGATTTGATTGCTTAGGAACCCAGGTTAAGAACTGAGGCATATTTAAGACTAGGCGCAGGACTCCTGAGACAGCAGGTGTTTATAAAGATTAAGCTCGAAGGAAGGGAGCGAGGAACTATCTTTTACCGCAGACGGCAAGCCGTCCCAGAAATGAATGGCGGAGAGTGTGAACGAATTTTGATAGCAGTTTGTACGGGCAAGAGGGAGTTTGAATGCTGAAGAGCAGTCAGCTGCGATTAATCTGGAGGAACGACAAACATTTTGATCCGGATCGCAGAATAGTTCACGAAGATAGGATGGTAGTGAGGTTCCAAGGATTTGGTAGAAAACAGTACCCATAAATAATCGATAGCGGTTCCGTATTGATAACCATTTTAACCTAAGCCTATAGGGTGTAATGTGTACAGCCCTCCGCAGGTCGATCGATAATTTAGAGCGTTACCTTGCAAGATATATTCAAGATTATGAAAGACGAGACACTATACAAACATACAGTTTCAGCCGGAAGAGCAACTCATGAACAATTTAGCGATTCTTAGCCATTGTGACGTGTTGGTGTAAGCTGCCTGTAGATGAATACTGACGATAAATGTTGTAAATTTGAAATACGGTATTTTTCTTCAGATGGTTAGATACGTTGAAACGTCTTACATGAAAAATTCTAGGATTATGTGAAGGCGATCAAATCGAAACAAGAAACTTTTCTTGACTCGATTTGACCCCCTTCACATAATCCTGAACGCATCGAGGGATAAAGTCTTGTTATGAATACAAAATTCTAGTCTTTTTTCTTGGCTGACTCGATTCAATGGAAAACACTCTCGACTACACCACATCGAGTGATAGCTTGTTTCTAACTCATAATGATTATGCTAGGGATACTTACCTGACTTCACAAAAAATAGTACAGCTGAATTTCTTGATAATTTCTTCTCACTTCACATATTTAACTTTACAGATGACACTTGTAGTGTAACAACTATAGCTTTCATACGGTGCACTCTCACACGTGTATCCATCAGTCTCCGGAGAGATAGGGTCATTGACGACCCTGATGATGCCTCGCTGCGTGTTGAAACGGGCACAGGACGTCTGATGAAAACACGCAAGAAGAAAAGCGCAGCCAAAGTTACAACACCCGCGACCACAGCGAAAGAAATACTATGGCATACCGAAGAAAAATAAGACAAGCCGGATCAAGAGGAGGACTGAAATTTCGTTGATGTTGAAACTATGCAGTTTCAACTTGATTGCGTACCACTCGCGACTATTGGACACCTTTCGAAAGCATTTGGTCCTCTGATTCTATTTCTTTCATTAGCCCAAGCAACGTCGTGTATATGTCTCATACACGGTCGTTCGGAATTTGTTTCGAGTATTTTATACGGTTAATTCGTATCGAAATCGGGATCAGACTTTGCTTAGTAATTATTCATATTCTTAAATTCCTTTTTTCAAAATTTATATCCCAGTAGGATGATGGAGAAAACAAAAAAGGAAACGAAAACGCAAAGAATAAGTTTTTAAGGGGACCAATACAGCTTGATCCAAAGTATTCTACAGACTCCAAAAATCATGAATATCTCAACCAAACTTGATTACACATAAAAAATTTCACTTCTTCAAAAATTACTCGTCATATGGTTTGGGGCATAAAGTTGATGCGATGATGTCTCTCGATGTCTCATTTTGTTTGGAGAGCAATTTCTCATTGTGTGAACGAGGGAAATTCAGGGAAAAAAATGTTTCGGCCAAGTTATGAGCGAAAAAAGTGACCACATTTGCGCTAAATTTCGATAACTGACTATATAACTTATCACAGCATTTTTTTATTCCTAATTTCCCTCGTTCACACAATGAATAATTTCTCTTCGAAGAAAATGAGACGCCGAGAGATATAATCGGATGAACCATGTGCCTGAAACCTTGCAAGTGCTTTTTGAAAATGTGAACTAATGAACTTTGTTGAGATATAAATAATTTTTGTGGCATATACAATTTTTTGAATCAAGCTGTACTGGTCCGATTCATTCTATGAAATACTCGTCACGAATTCTAAATCACCCTGACAATGTCAGACGGTATTTTTTTATGCCGCTTTGATTTGGAAATCTGTGAGAAGTGGCAACCAAAAGTCGTCCTCTGTGTACGCTTTCAAAAATAATCTTATAATCTATGATATAATCGGACTTTCTGATCTTATTTTATAATCTTTTAGGATGGCAAAACTATAATTGTCGCATATTTATTTTTACGATTCGAGCTTGCATAATGTAAAATGTATGATCTATTTCACATCTTTTCGGTTTCGTTGAACATTTCTTACAGCGCATACAAGTGCCAAGTTTTTTATGCATCGACAATATTATATCAATGATACTATCTAAGTATAAAGCAGGTACATTGCAATGGATAATGTAAGGTTTTGATGTTTGGTGCCATCGCTCATTTTTTCGTTTCCAATTGAATCAATTATATGTTTGGAATTTGATTCCAGCTAACTTTCGTAAACTTTATAAATTTTATACTCGAAATCTGAATTCGAGTGAGTCTTTTATTGATAATACTGTAAGAGATCTAGATCTACCTGGCTATGGGATACTGTTGTTTCATCGTTACCTAGCAGTTAGCCAGTAGTTATTTATCGTTTGACGCGGACAGACGTATCTGTTATTATTTGTAATTTGTCATTGAATAAACTTCTTTTGATATAATTATGTTCGTTTATTCAGAATCCCGACCATCTTACGACCATCTATCTGTACGGAACACTAAAAAATGGAATACTCCATAGATAGGATACTCTGAGTGTAGAGTAAGTAAACAATTACCAAAGCCGAGTACAGAATGTTTTTCAAGGATGAAAGTAATGTACCCGTACAAGCGTCATGTATTACAGCAAATTTCAAACTTGTGATGAATTTAATAAAGCTTTAAAAATGGACTCATTATATTTTCATTGTTTGTCCGTAATTTTTTTTTTCAACAACAATAACTATTTTAGAAGAAAATTGCTGGAACAACAACCTTTCTACACATCGGTATGAATATCTGATTCCAGTTGGGTTTAATTTTTTTTCTGCGGTCAATGACATCATTATTATCAACTTTGAGTGATTTCAATCATCGTCACGAACAGAAATCATTATTCAGAAACTTGACGAATGATTATTGAAATATTCAATAAAACGACGAGTCGATAACCATTCGCCGTAAAAAGTATCATATTTTCATTCCGTAAAAGAAAATATCAAATTTTTCACAAGTGATGGATTTAAAAATTTGTATTCAACATCAAAATGAATAGGAATTAGGCAGCCCGGCTCATAACATCTCAGATTTGACGAAGCATACAAATTGTGTTGCTGCGCCACCTAGCAGCGCGCAGGGTACTATTCTTCACATTCTTCCCTACCCGAATACCTCGAGGTTTTGGAATGTCATCGTGATATACATATAGCGTTACCTACAATTATTTGCAACCCACGAAACGCGGTTGTTTCTTGATAAATATCACGAGTATTGATGTCAATCACTGTAATACATTATCCCCGAGGGCGTATCAGAAGCCTTTTTCGTATATTCGAAAGGTAAACGCCAAAAACAATAATTTTTCAATTACAGAACAATGTTGATAAAAATCTGCGATTTTTTTTTTCGATTATCGAAAAACCGAGCTTGATACGCCCTTCGTGCACTTTTTTTGCGTCACTGATATCAATTTCACATCAATCGAATGTGTTTTGGCCGCTAACAGTGGGTTCGGAAATCCCAGGTGTGAAATGTCGCTGTCTCTCTCGCACTCATATCGAAGTCACGTGACTTTCGTTTCACCTTAAACAGATGTTATAGAACGCAGCGCGTGCAGAAGGCGTGATACTCTGCCAGGCCTCAACCGTGATTGAGTCAGGTCCGCAAGCGGAACCTACATTCAGGCTATTAGCCTTAATCTCGATTTCGGAGACGGGTCCGAGTAGGTTACGGTTCCTGACAGTTTTCCGTCTCACTGGTTCTCCTCTTGCAGCTGGCGCAGAAGGCTCAGAGAAGACTGGGCCCCAGTAATTGCGGAAAGACTCGTCAGTGGGTCGAGTACCGTCGTCGGTCTCGCCGTCCAGAATAATTCGTGCAGCCTCTTTAAGTCGAAAAGAGAGCAGCTGTTGTATTTTGGCGTAGTCACGACGTCTCTGCCTACGTCTGGTATCTTTAGCCCGGGGGGCACTAGTTCTGCGTTCCGTCATAGGTCGGAACGTTTTTCTTGGTAAGTCCGAGATAATACTCTGTATAGTGTCAGAATTAATGTTTCTATTGATTGCTTGCAGAGCGGCGTCATGCAGCTTATGCTCCAACTCATCCCTTGGGCTGTTGGCTGCATATCTTTTCAGCCAGTTCTTGAGTGCAGACGCACTTGGTGACAAAATCGGAAGTGCCGTAGCATCTTCTTCCACCGGGCCCTCACCCTGCATGGGCGCATCGGCCTCGGCGGATTCGAGGAGTACCTCTTCCTTTATAGAAAGGTAAGCTTTGGATCTTATTTGGCACTTAATGCTTTCAAAAGTTCTTTCAGGAAAGTGCCCATGTAGGGCAGCAATCAAATTTGGTGTTTTCTGGGCTCTTAGGTGTATTTCAAGACGAGCTAAGATTTTACGCTGCTCGTCAGACCATCGTGCTTTGACACGATCAACTTGCACCAGGTTGTTTGCCACGACAGGGTGTGCTCGTCGTGTATGCACCCCTAGACCAATTTTGGACCTGAAGGTCATGTTACAGATCCCACAGGTGGACTCGTCAACAGGCATGTTTGTCCGCTCCGGTCCTGAAGTTGGCTCAGAAGGAGCCCTTTCAGTCACGGTGGAAATCTCACCACCCATTTGGGTGTCCCTCCCGGCTGATGCGGCGGTAGAACTACTTCGTGTCATCCGTCCCGAGGTTGACTCGCTGGATGCCCACTCGGTGAAGCGCACATTTCGTGCCCCACGACTGTGAGATGACGATCCGGTACTCGTGCTAGGTCCAGGTTGGTCAAGCAAGACCGCGTTCGAAGGTCCAGAAACTAGAGCCCTTGGTTCGTCGTTACTTGCGTTCGAATTCAAAGTTGGTGTCCTTTGGCGTTCAGAGCCGTCGGCTGCTGTGACATTGGTTATGGCGGCCTGTGGGCCACCATTTGTTTTAGCTTTTCCGAGGCTTGTTTTATTTTTGGGACCAACGTTTGACGAGGTGAGGGGCTGGTAACCCCCCACCCCCAATAGCCAGAGCCTGCTTTAGCCGCCGAAGCGTTACCGACTCTCACCACGAGGAGGTACAGGATGGCACTTGGCCTCCCTGGCTAAAGACGTTCACCAGAGAGACCTTTTTTTTTTTTTTAAATTATATTATCATACAACAATGTATTTCATATAACATTATGCCTGTGAGGCAGGACTGAAATCTACAACATTCTTCGTACTTCATCCGACGCCGGTTCTCCTCCATGTCTTCACTACAGTTGTCTTGTTAAAGTACTGCCATGCCATGACATCTCCGACGACAACTCGACTTGAAATTACTTTGAGGTCTTTTGATCTTATGACCCCTCTTCTGATGAGCTCTTCCGCAGATTCCCTACTCCACAGTCCACGGCAATTCAGGGTCGCCCCCATCACCAGGACTGTCTCCGCGTTGTTCGTCTCCTTAATCACTTTGACGAGTGACTCGTTCCCCGCGTAATAACGGACTTTGTCCCTATTTGCTTTTTCTAGGTCCGTCTGCTCACTCATCACCTGTGCATCGATGACCAGCACCGTCCTTCCAAGTTTGGCTACTATGTCCGGCAGATCTGATGTCCGGTTTCCTCTTCCCCTCCGTTGTCGTGTAGATGGGCTCCTTCTGCACTCGGTATTCGCTGTTGGTCAGCGCTCTGGCGACGTAGTTGGCGACCGCATCATGCCTCCTTATCCGCATTCCGTGGGTCCTGTGACAATGCTGGAGTATATGATTCAGCGTCTCAGGGATTCCACATCCTCCTCGGCATGCGCGATCTGGGTGTCGTCCTCTTGTCGTCCTGGACTTCGTGGGTAAGGCGTTGATACGGGCCTTGCAACAGGACACGTAGTCTTTACCCGGCAAGAATCTCGTACCCTCCTTTACCCAGTCATGCTGGTGTTTGACTAGGTGAGAGTACTTTAAAGCACTCCCGTCCACCGACGCGTGCAAGAGTCTCGCCGATCTCTCATCCACCTGCTTCGCAGTACTGATCGTCACCCGTTAAGAGAGTCAAAGTTACTCCCGCCGTTTACCCGCGCTTGCTTGAATTTCTTCACGTTGACATTCAGAGCACTGGGCAGAAATCACATTGCGTCAACACCCGCTAGGGCCATCGCAATGCTTTGTTTTAATTAGACAGTCGGATTCCCCCAGTCCGTGCCAGTTCTGAGCTGACCGTTGAATGGCAGCCGAATAGGACGACGGCGACGGCGAACCGCCACGGAAGCCTAGCAGCAAGGAAGATCCGCGGGAGGCCAAGGCACGGGACCGAGCTCGGATCAGGCAGAACCGTCAC
>JAEUYN010000717.1:0-11531 GCA_018257835.1 Euura lappo
AAAAAAAAAAAAAAAAAAAAAAAATGGCGGGGCACTCAGTATGGTGTTCGAGTTGATTATCCAGAATTGGGTCTGTTACCCGAAACTATTTCAGGTGGCAGCAGGGGGCTAAGCCACCAAGATGGCGGCGCACCCTTCTTTTTTTTTCTAATGAACAAAAAATGAAAAAAAAAGATGGTGGCGCCACAGCATGGCGCCCCCTGCTGCCACCTGGAATAGTTTGTTCACACGCATTATCACAGATAATACATTACTGAATCATATGCGTTAGTGACGCCGCCATCTTGGTGGCTTAGCCCCCTGCTGCCACCTGAAATAGTTTCGGGAAACAGACCCAATTACACACGATTCAATTTCATCGATCGTCGTGGGTCGCATCGTCGGATAGTCATTTGTCGGCAACCGAGTGAGAGAGGCATTGCCTGCCTGCTCTCGCGCGCAATCGTGGCTGCCTCCTGTCCCAGAACGAATCTAAAGGGGCACCCTGATTGGCCGACTTTCTAACGGCTCCTACTCGAAAACTGTTCGAAAAAAAAAAAAAAATTCAAGAGACACTTTCGTCTTATTTTTTTACGACGAATCTGCCAGTACGGCGAAGTGCGTTTAAACCTAACCACCCTGTATAAACTTCAAAGCCCATCTTGTTTCACTTGCTTGTTAATGATTCTCATATCACATAATATCACGTAGTGATAACAAGCGGAATGAAATGTCTTCGTTTAGCGACAAAACTCCTGTCAAACCCAAGCAGCCGACGCGAACACGCTATAGCTAGCAGTTTCAGGCAATCGATTCTCGATCTGTTATGTTTAAAGATGGCGGCTTCTTTACATTCTCGATTCGATCTAACCCGTGATTCTAACCACGGACGTATTAATATACCGTATTAATATATTAGAGGACTGGCAACTCTCCTATGTCAGCCGAGCTAGAGTTGCGCCGACTTTTCATCCGGTAGTTCCGCATTGTACCGTCGTCATTATTGCGGGGCGCTGGCAGTCACTGAGGCCTAGGCTGAATTTTCATTGGGAGTATTTTGAGGCGCGGTAAAATACTGCCAATGAAAATCAAACCGAGGCCTCAGTGACTGCCAGCGCCCCGCAGTCATAACGACGGTACAATGCGGAAATAGCGGAGGAAAAGTCGGCGCGATATTGCTGGAAGTTGCCAGTCCTCTAATATACGTCCGTGATTCTAACCAATTCTAACAGTGCCGTCTCAAGCGCCGTCTGGTGACAAACCTCGCTACTGAGATCTCAGGTGTCGAGGCGTAGCCACTCTTCTCTAATTTTTATGAAAATCGGTTTTTAGGCTGAAAGAGGTGAAGGTGAAGAAGAAAATTCTGACGACGAAACGGGTACTCTGAAAACTTTCAATAATCATATCACTGCTCCCCGTGTGCCGATTGCATCGGAATAGGGCTTAAATAAAAGCTTTTCACGCCCACGTCCCAGGATAAATATTTCAATGTCGTGTATATATCGAAGCAGAAGAAATGAGACATTAATAATTTCCCCCACCACCCGGATCGCTCCCGTTCGGGTAAAGAGACTCGGTTCGAGTCTTCGCGTAGCGTATAAAAAAATTTTTTTTTTAATGTACTTGGCGCGAGACTCTACCGAGTCTCTTGATAATGTTGAAATTGATGATAATTTGGAAATTAACACACAAATTGAAATTGCAAATAATAAATTGGAACAAAGTAACGATTGCGGCTTTTTCAGCGAGGCACAAGCGATCGTGGCTAGCCTTACGAGATTAAAGAATGAAGAGAAACAGCAACTTTTGAATCTATTATTAAAACATCAAAATTTGTTTTCTGACACAGCTAGTTGTACTACCGTGTATGAGCATAAAATTAAGTTGATAAAAAACAATGCATATGTGCGAAGATCTTATCCAATACCATTGAAGTTGAGAGATGCTGCAGACCTAGAATTCAAAAAAATGCTTGAGGCAGGTATAATTGAAAGATCAGTGAGTCCTTTTTGCAATCCGATAAGAATAGTACAAAAACAAAATAAACAAATAAGAATAGGCTTAGATGCCCGATATGTGAACAAAATTATAGAATCTGATAATGAAATGCCACCTCCAATTGAAGAATTATTGTGTAAATTTGATGGTATAAATTACATGACCACTACTGATTTAACCCAAGGATACTGGCAAATACCGTTAGAAAAATCTTCGAGACCCTATACTGCCTTTTTGCACAATAATAGCCTTTACCAATTTTGTAGAGTACCATTTGGGTTAAAAACATCTGGAAGCGGTTTTATCAGAGCTCTAAATATGGCCATGGGCGATGATTTCAATGAATTCTTAACCTGTTACGTGGATGATTTATTGATAGCTTCGTCTACCTTTGAACAACATATTCAACACCTGGATTCAGTATTTGAGCGTTTAAACAAATATAATTTCAAACTCAGATTGAGTAAATCACTTTTTTGCAAGCAATACTTAAATTTCCACAACCTACAGACCGAACAATTTTGCAGCGATTTTTAGGAATTTGTAATTTTTACCGACAATTCAGTATTAAACATTCAAAATTCATTCAACCGTTCAGAGAATTACTGGAACAAGATGGTATTTGGAGATGGGAAGAAAAACATCAGATAGCTTTTGAAAAATTAAAGAAAAACTTTGTAAATTGCGTAACATTAAAACATTATAAGAAAAACGAAATTTTTAGAGTACAGACCGACGCAAGTAACTCAGGTATCAGTGGAATACTGTATCAAATATATGAAAAAGGTCATCATTACATTATATCTTTAGTTAGTCATTGTTTATCCAAATCTGAAATGAATTATTGCACTACAAAAAAAGAGTTATTAGCTATAGTGTATGCGGTTACTAAATTCCGAATTTATTTGTACGGTAATCATTTTGAAATTATAACTGATCATAAGGCACTCATATTTTTACAAAGTACACCCTTTCTTAATTCGCGTTTAATGAGATGGAGTTTGTTATTGCAGCAATACACTTTTGACATAAAACATTGTAGAGGTAAAGACAACGTAGTAGCAGATTTTTTTAGTAGAAATAACGAAAATCAACAAGATAATGAAAGAAAAAATGAATTGTTAGTGTCATATTTGAGCAAAGAAATCGTTATTGAGGAAAAAAAATTGACCAGTGAATACATCATCACAGCTTTAGCATTAGATCGGACGTATCAAACACAGATAAAACAACTACGACAACTTCAATATCAAGATGACAGATTAAAACCTATAATAGAATCACTTAGAGCTACAGGAGATAATGATCAGTTTAAACTATTTCACGATATATTATTTTTCATCACGCCGTGCGGAAAAGTGCCTTTATATGCACGCAAGCGTGCATATAATCGCAATTTACGCACGTTTGTGATGAAAAATTTTGTTCGATACACGTGAAAAATTTGTTTTTACACTCGTGAGATTGTCACCCTCGCTTCGCTCGGGCGACAGACCTCTCACTCGTGTCAAAAAAAATTTTTCGCTCTAGTATCGAAATATACTATTCTTTCAATCGAACAACTAACCAATGGCTCATTGAAGTTCCAGCAAAATTAGAATTATTGATAACTAAGACGATTCATGAAAAAATTGGACATGCAGGAACGTACAAAACAACACAATATATTCGTACTTATTTCAATTGGCCAAAAATGAGAATGGTTATAAAGAAGTATATCAAAGAATGCGATCTATGTCAACGTGTAAAGCCGATTTCTTACAGTATGGAAGGAGAATATAAATTAGTCTATGCAGAAAAACCAAATGATTTAACGACTATAGATTTTTATGGACCTTTACCGAGATCCACAAGAGGCGTACAATATTGATTAGTTGCCATGGATGCTTTTTCAAAATATGTCACCCTGTATCAATTAAAACGTGCCACGACGCAAGCCAGTTTGAACAAAATATTAAATCACTATTTTACCAATATTGGAAAACCAAAAGCAATTTTGTCAGATCATGGAACACGATTTACAGCTAATAAATGGAGAACTTGTTTAGAAAAAGAGGGTGTTCAAGTTAAATTTTCTTCTATTCGTCATCCACAATCAAATCCAACAGAACGCGTTATGAGAGAAATTGGACGATTATTTCGAACCTTTTGTTCTAACAAACATACAGCATGGGCAAAATACGTCAAGACAATTGAACGATTATTAAACGTCACTACACATCACTCAACAACTTTTACTCCGTATGAATTGCATTTCAATGAGAAACCTCATGATGAAATTCAGGATCTGATAAGATTTCCTACAACAACTGACATTCCAATTGAAACAAAAATAATTATAGCTAAAGACCAAATCCAAAAGAACTTTGAGCGACGTAAACGAAATCAAAAAAGTATTTCAACTGTGAACTTAAAATTAGGAGATCTTGTTTTATTGAAAATGCCCTATCCATCTTCTGCAATCGATAAGGTGACACACAAATTTTTTAACATCTATCAAGGACCGTATCAAATTGATCGAGTCATTAATGACAACGCTTATAAATTAATAGATCCAAGTCAAAATAACCAGGTAGTAGGAACATACAATCGATGTAGTTTAAGAAAATATTACCAATCCTCCCACGAGTGAATTATTATTGCATCTAAAAAGAATTATTGACCATAAACAGCCGGAGAATTGTGTAATTCCTTCTGCCAAAAGTGATGTTTAGCAAATTTTATTAGGAAAGAAAAATGAAATAGTTAAATTAGATTTTAATATGGATAATCAAAAGCAATACCTAGAATTATAATTTATGTTATTTTACAAGCAAATTTTATTAGGAAAGAAAAATGAAATAGTTAAATTAGATTTTAATATGAATAATCAAAAGCAATACCTAGAATTATAATTTATGTTATTTTACAAACAAATTAAAAATTAGGAAAGAAAGAGAATATGTAGACTGATTAGTATATATATGTTGTTTATTTCTCTTGCCTTTCGGCCTAGAAAGAGGTTACATTTGAGTTTGTATTTTATTTCATGCTTCTATATAAATTCGGTTCTCGTTATAGTGTCTGTGGGATCTCTCGTGTTTTTCTCCTCGTTTGTCTTGGCTCTTGGTCCTTTGTTTTCCGGTTCCTTTTCCTGGTCAGGTCGTTCTGCGTCTTAGCACCTCCCTCATCCAGTCTGTTCCTTCGCCCCTCTCGTTCAGTATTTCTGGCAAGTGTCTTGTGTCACGTGGGCCGTCATCACATTCCGATAGGAGGTGTTCCAGGGTGTCCATGTCTCTTTCGCAGATTCTGCAGAGCCTGTCCTCGTCCGCTTTCCAGTACCTGTGTCCTGTCTCTTCGTTGCCACACCTGAACCTGGCTATCATCTTTTGGTCTCTCCCTTTGTGTCCTTTTTCTAGATATTTCGGGAGCTTTTCGGTCGTTAGGCTTTGGTACCTTGGGCAGTATCTTCCTTCTTTGATTTTCGTCCTTCGTTCTTCTTTCTGCTGCCTTACGTCAGCCTCGCGCATCTCTTTGATCGCGCTGTTTCCAGCCTCTCCTCCCTCGTCAAGCCCCCTGCGCCCTCCTCCAAACTTTTGGAAGTACATCGCTCTGTCCTTCTCCCACCCTGATTTCGTCTTCTCCTCTCTGGAGTGTATTTCCTTCCAGCATTCTGTTATGATTTTGTTTATCTTGTGTCTCTTCGTTTTTTCTTCGAATCTGAGGGCTCTTCTTGCCGCTTCTGTTCTGGTCTTTGCCGACTTGGTTTCCTCTCTGACTATGTATGCTGGTGTGTTGGTGTCTAGCCCCAGCGTCCATCTTATGTGTTTCTCTTGAACTTTCTCCAGGCCTTCTTCTTCCTTCCATCCCCAGATCTCCGCTGCATATAGCATGATGCTCTCCACGAGGCTTTTGTACATCTTTTCCCTCCTGTCGTAGTCTTCTTTAAACTTCCTCTGCCCTATGCCCCAGACCTGTCGTAGCTATGTTTGCTTTCCGGGCTGTCTCTTCAATGTGTCTGTCGGCGCGGCCGTTCTTTTGGAAGTGGAAGCCCAGGTATTTGAATTCGCTGACCTCCTCGAGTTCTTCTTCGTTCCACTTCCATTGCGTCTTCTTTTTACCACTTCTTCCTTTCTTGAAAACCATCACCTTGGATTTGTCCGCGTTCAGTTTCAGGTCCTTCCTCTTCAGGTATCTTTGGTAGGTCTTTATCATTTCTTTGAGCTCTTCCGGCCTTGTGGCGAGAAGTACCGTGTCGTCAGCGTAGGCTAGCGTCCAGATTATCCTGTTCCCAACTACCACTCCTCCTGCTTGTGCTTTCGCCATCGTTTCTTCCAAGTCAGCTGTGTAAACGTTGAAGAGCGTCGGGCTGAGCGGGCAGCCTTGTCTCACCCCTTTGTGTGTCCAGAACTTTTGCGTCGTTGCTCCGTGGACTCTGACTGTGTTCCTTGTGTCTTCGTAGATTTCTTTAATCCTGTTTCTGAGCCTGCTGCTTATGTTTGCTTTTCTGATGCACTCGTTTAGCTTGTGCCTGTTTACCTTGTCGAAGGCGGCGCTCAGGTCGGCGAAGAACGCGTAGATTTTCCCACCGCTGTTGGCTAGTTCTCTATTTACCAGGTAGTTCAAGATGAAAATGTTGTCTACTGTTCAGCTATTTTTTCTGAAGCCCGCTTGCGTTTCCGGGATCGTTTGCCTTTCCTCCAGTTGTTTCACCAGCCTTTCTTCCAGGACCATGGCGTAGATCTTGTAGGCCGTGTTTAGTAGGGTTATTCCCCTGTAGTTTTTGGTCTCGTCCTTGTCACCTTTCTTGAAGATTGGAGAGATCGTCCCCTCCTTCCATCTGTCCGGGAGCCCCTCTCCCTTCCAAACCTTGTTCAGGAGCGTTTTAAGGTTACTTATTATCTTTTGATTGCCATTCATCCAGATCTCATTCTCAAGCCCGTCTTCCCCCGGGGTCTTCTTGTTTTTTAGTTTTGCGATTTGCCTTCTTATTTCGAGTCCGGTGATCTCGTCTTCTTCTCCCCCTTCTTCTTGGCGTCTTCCTTCGTCTTCAGGTCTGGCTCCTCTCTCGCTGGTCCCCTCTAGCAGCTGTTCGAAATGTTCCTTCCAGTCTTCCAGTTTCACCTTTTTCGTGATTCCGGCTCTTCTCTTTCTTCCCTTGTTGATGTGTTTCCATGCTTGGCTTTCGCTCTTTATTTGTTGTATTTCCTTGTCTTCGATTTCCTGTAGTTCCCTTCTTCTATTGGCACAGTAGTCCCTGTATTGTTTCTTCTTGCTAACGTAGTCTTCCTTGCCTCCTGCTCCTTTCTTCCAGTTCCTTAGGGCTTTCCTGGCTTCTCTTTTCTTTTCGGTGCATTCTCTGTTCCACCAATTGAACCTCCCCAGCTTCCATCCGTTTGTCCTCGTTTTGATTTTCAGACCTAGTCCGTCCAGTTTCGTCACCATCTCTTCCATCATCTCGTCTGGGTCTCCGTCCCTGAAGTTGATTCCTTCTGCCGTACGTTTAAACGTCTGGATTCTCTCCTCTGTCCATATCCTCTTTTCTTTCTGGTTTTCTTGCGGCTTTTCTTCGTCTTGCTCTTCTTCTGTTTCCTCCCTTGTCCTGATGTCGATTCTCAGTGGTTGGTGATCCGATTCTACTCTTTCTTCGATTATGAAGTCTTCGATGTCTTCCAGGGCTGTCTCGTTGGCTAGGCCGTAGTCAATTACTGAGTCTCCGTGGTGAAATTTGGAAATGGAAATGAAAACTATGCGCCATTTTTTTTTCTTTTTCTACAAAAACTCTAAAATCCTGTGAAACGCATAAAAAAGTCTGATTTCAGAGTTCTTTATGTGAAATTTTTAAAATTCAAAATTCAAAATTAAAAAAAAAAAAAAACATTGACAGGGCAACGGTATAAAGTCGTATAGTCGTAGTACGCCATTTTTTTCACAAATACTCTTATCCTGTGCAACGCATAGAAGAATTGAAATTCCGATTTTCACAACATTTTCAAGATAAAAAAATAAATAAAATAAATGAAGGGCGTATACGACTTTACACCTCTGCCTTATCTAGTTTTTTTTATGCTGAAACTTGAAAATCTCTCAAAAGAATCGGAATTTTGATTATTCTGTGCGTTTCACAGGATTTCAGTGTTAGTACAAAAAAAAAAAATGGCGCATACGTTTTCATTTTCATTCACACCACTTTCGAGTAAATTTTTTTCAATGATAATAATAATAATAATAATAATAATAATAATAATAATAATAATAATAATAATAATAATAATAATGATAATAATAACAAAGCATTATTATAATTATTATGTATGTTTATGTATGTTTATGTATGTTTATTTATTGTTCCCCTCGGGGTTACATGGTTTCCGTCTCCATAACTTCATCGAATACATTACTACTTACAATTAGACTAATTTACAAATTTTTACGACTTATACATACCTTACATTTGTTATAACTATTATTATTCCGCATTATTTCCGTTTGAATTCCCGCTCAGCTGTCATAGCGCTGAACAAGGAACGGCGGTTCGTGAAACGCAGGACCGCGAGACGAAGGTTGGCAAGCGCTGCTCGGGCCGACTCGCAACGCGAAACGATCCAACATGGATGCTTTATACCGAGAATTTCAGTCTTTTTCTGGAAACAATTCTCAGGCTTCATCGTTGAGTGAAATGAACAAGTTTTGCGATATATGTGAGTGGAATTATATTTATGAGTTCGCTACATAGCCCGTTTCCACCTTTGAGACACGTAGTCGGTGATATGAGTGAAAACAAGTGACGGTCTCACGCTTCGCAACACAAAAAAGGCTTATTTTACTCGATTTTGGTGAGATACACGTTCATGCAGCTACCAATTTGATTACAAATCGTCTAAGGAACCCATTAAACACCCCCCCGTTCATATCGGGCTTCATCATTTTTTAAATACGGAAATACTGAGTCCAGCATGCCCTTAAAGGCATGTCAAACTCATTGCAGCTTCCTGACCAAATTAGTCATAATACGAGCCACCATGAAAACTTGATATTCGGGTTTAATTCGACATTTCCAACGATAATTAGGTGTTTGTAATTTATTTAATCATTTATTTCGATTACTTTACTCCAGGGCTTGAGCTAAGAATCGACCCGACTTTTAAAATGACGACGAGCCACTATTGAAACTTGATATTTAGATTTAATTCGATTATTCAAAAAATGACAAACACCTAATTATCATTTGAAATGTCAAATTAAACCTGAATATCAAGTTTCAATAGTGTCTCGTCATTATTTTGAAAGTCGGGTCGATTCTTAGCTCAAGCTCTCTTACTCTGGAGTAAAGTAATCGAAACAAATTATTAAAAAAATTAAAAATACCTAATTATCGTGACAAATGTCGAAATTAACCGGAATATCGATTTTCGATAGTGTCTCGTCATTATTTTAAAAGTCGGGTCGATTCTTAGCTCAAGCCCTGGAGCAAAGTAATCGAAATAAATTATTAAAAAAATTAAAAATACCTAATTATCGTGAGAAATGTCGAAATAAACCTGAATATCAAGTTTCAATAGTGTCTCGTCATTATTTTAAAAGTCGGGTCGATTCTTAGCTCAAGCCCTGGAGCAAAGTAATCGAAACAAATTATTAAAAAAATTAAAAATACCTAATTATCATTAGAAAGGTCGAAATTAACCTGAATATCGGTTTCGCTTGTCATTATTTTCATCATTTTCAAACTGAGCCAGAATTTCACTCCAAGCCGCGGAGTAAAGTAATCGAAATTAATTATTAAAAAAATGACAAACACCTAATTATCGTTTGAAATGTCGAATTAAACCTGAATATCGATTTTCGATAGTGTCTCGTCATTATTTTAAAAGTCGGGTCGATTCTTAGCTCAAGCCCTGGAGTAAAGTAATCGAAATAAATTATTAAATAAATTACAAACTTAGCTTGAGCTAATAATCGACCCGACTTTTAAAATGACGACGAGCCACTATTGAAACTTGATATTTAGATTTAATTCGATTATTCAAAAAATCACAAACACCTAATTATCGTTGGAAATGTCGAATTAAACCTGAATATCAAGTTTTCATAGTGGCTCGTCATTATGACTAATTTGGCCAGGAAGCTGCAATGAGTTTGACGCGCCTTTAAGGTGGTCGTCTCGCCACCCGTAGGAAATAGGGAGGATTAGAAAATCTTTTGATTTTGAAATGTAGATGAGTTTGTACAATAAACTTTTAATATCTGAAAAATATTTCGCATCCTACTGAAGATTTGTGTAAGTAATTTAACTTCAAATATTGACAAATTAACACGGGGTCTTACGGGCAAACCGTGTCGTCAACACTTGAACTCCGGAATTCATACCACAATCAATTAGATAGCGACGAATATGAAGTTGCCTATTGTAAATTATATTCCGAAGATTCCGTTGCGACCATAAAACTTTTAGGTCACCGAATTTCTCGATTAGAACTTTAAAGATAATCTCGATGAAAACGACATTAGACAGCCATTACCAGCCCGCCACAAAGCGATCGAGTACCTTTGGCAACACCGTGAGCGAAGGTATCTTCGGGTGCCGGTGAGAACGGAGAGGTTAGGAACGCCGTATGCCATGCCAGCAAGGGACGCTTGTATCGCGACGTTGCCAGACCAATTTCTTATTCATGACAGCTGACCGGAAAATAGTCAAATCAGTTACTCTTTATTATTATTTCATCGTAAATTACGAAATAATATTCAGTGTAAATGTGTATCCGTAAAGTTTTAATCGCATAAACATTTCTGCAACATCGAAAACTATCATAAAATTACGTTGGGCATCGACGATTGATAGACATAATTTGATGTCGGCGTAGCGAGACGACCACCTTAAGTCGTTAAGGAAAAACGCGATTAAAACTCTACCTCTGTGTTGGTGTGAAAAAAAGTTTATTCACTGTTTCTCCATCATTGGCGTACCACCTTAAGCATTGAATTTATCAGAATAAGGTTGCGATCGGAATTGTTTGAAATTTGATTCTCGGAAATTCATTTATGCCGTGAAGCTGAGAATGAAAGAGAAAATGCAATTTTATGAATTTGGCGCGGCTTTTCAAGTTTAATTCCAAAAATATCCTCTCTAAAGTTTTTGGAGTGAAAACTCACTCTTGTGATACTGAAAAGAGCGCCAAATCCAATAGAGTGATTATTCACTCCAATTGAGTGATTATTCACTCTAATCAAGTTCACTCAAATCTTTTGGAGTGAAAAATTTCACTCTAATGTAGTGATAAAATCACTCCATTCATTGGAGTTGCGCTGTTTTCACCCCAAAAGATTTAGAGAGTCAATCCTGGACAAGAGATTGTGAGGACTAGACGTGTAGAGGAACAAATCTCCTACAATTTTGGTCTGCACGGTATTTCGTAAAATTACAAATGGCCGAGTTATTCGAAATAAAAAACATTTTTTCAGGAGAATAAAAATCGAAAACAAGCAGAAGGTCGATCCAATCGCCATTTTGCATTTAAACCCCCAGTGACCCCCCCTCCCCCCGACCCTCTACCCGCGAGGGTTCGAGACAAAAAAAA
>JAEUYN010000718.1:0-18992 GCA_018257835.1 Euura lappo
ACCCGGCTTATCATTGATTAGTTAATTAAAAAAATTCTAATACCCAAACAAGAAATTTTGCCACTCTGAAAAAATTCCTGAATATTCATTGACACCTAAAAAGCCCAAAAAAAAATAATCAGCAACAAAATCGACCCGGAACGCATCGTTAGCCACCCCCGACCCCGCTTATCATTGATTTGTTGATTAAAAAATTTCTAATATCCAAACAACGAATTTCACCACTCTGGAAAAATTCCTGAATATTCATTGACACCTAAAAATCCCTAAAAAAAATAATCAACCACAAAATCGTCCCGGAACGCATCGTTATCCACCCCCGACCCCCGCTAATCGTTGATTTGTTCATTAAAAAATGTCTAATATTCAACCAAGAAATTTCGCCACTCTGGAAAAATTCCTGAATATTCATTGACACCTAAAAAGCCTAAAAAAAAAAGAATCAGCAACAAAATCGACCGGAACGCATCGTTAGCCACCCCCGACCCCCGCTTATCATTGATTTGTTAATTAAAAAATTTGTAATATCCAAACAAGGAATTTTGACACTCTGGAAAAATTCCTGAATATTCACGGACACCTAAAAAGCCTTATAAAAAATAATCAGCCACAAAATCGTCCCGGAACGCATCGTTATCCACTCCCGACCCCCGCTAATCGTTGATTAGTTGATTAAAAAATGTCTAATATCCAAACAAGGAATTTCACCACTCTGGAAAAATTCCTGAATATTCAAGGACACCTAAAAAGCCTTAAAAAAAAATAATCAGCCACAAAATCGTCCCGGAACGCATCGTTATCCACTCCCGACCCCCGCTAATCGTTGATTTGTTAATTAAAAAATTTCTAATATCCAAACAAGGAATTTTGCCACTCTGGAAAAATTCCTGAATATTCAAGGACACCTAAAAAGCCTTAAAAAAAATAATCAGCCACAAAATCGTCCCGGAACGCATCGTTATCCACTCCCGACCCCCGCTAATCGTTGATTAGTTGATTAAAAAATGTCTAATATCCAAACAAGGAATTTCACCACTCTGGAAAAATTCCTGAATATTCAAGGACACCTAAAAAGCCTTAAAAAAAAAAAATCAGCCACAAAATCGTCCCGGAACGCATCGTTATCCACTCCCGACCCCCGCTAATCGTTGATTTGTTAATTAAAAAATTTCTAATATCCAAACAAGGAATTTTGCCACTTTGGAAAAATTCCTGAATATTCAAGGACACCTAAAAAGCCTTAAAAAAAATAATCAGCCACAAAATCGTCCCGGAACGCATCGTTATCCACTCCCGACCCCCGCTAATTGTTGATTTGTTCATTAAAAAATTTCTAATATCCAAACAAGAAATTTCGCCACTCTGGAAAAATTCCTGATTATTCATTGACACCTAAAAAGCCCCAAAACAAATAATCAGCAACAAAATCGACACGGAACGCATCGTTTGCCACTCCCGACCCCCGCTAATCGTTGATTAGTTGATTAAAAAATTTCTAATATCCAAACAAGGAATTTTTCCACTTTGGAAAAATTCGTGAATATTCACGGACACCTAAAAAGACCTCAAAAAAATTATCAGCAACAAAATCGTCCCGCAACCCATCGATAGCCACCCCAGAACCCCGCTTATCATTGATTGGTTGATTAAAAAATTTCTAACATCCAATCAAGGAATTTTGCCACGTTGGAAAAATTTTCAAATGTTTATTGGCTCCCCCGAAGCTCGTAAAAAAATAATCAGCAATAAAATCGTCCCGGAACGCATCGTTAGCCACCCCCGACCCCGCTTATCATTGATTAGTTGATAAAAAAAATTCTAATACCCAAACAAGGAATTTTGCCACTCTGGAAAAATTCCTGAATATTCATTGACACCTAAAAAGCACAAAAAAAAAAAAATAATCAGCAACAAAATCGACCCGGAACGCATCTTTAGCCACCTCCGACCCCCCTTATCATTGATTTGTTGATTAAAAAATTTCTAATATCCAAACAAGGAATTTCACCACTCTGGAAAAATTCCTGAATATTCATTGACACCTAAAAAGCCCTAAAAAAAATAATCAACCACAAAATCGTCCCGGAACGCATCGTTATCCACCCCCGACCCCCGCTAATCGATGATTTGTTCATTAAAAAATGTCTTATATTCAACCAAGAAATTTTGCCACTCTGGAAAAATTCCTGAATATTCATTGACACCGAAAAAGCCCAAAAAAAAAGAATCAGCAACAAAATCGACCGGAACGCATCGTTAGCCACCCCCGACCCCCGCTTATCATTGATTTGTTAATTAAAAAAATTCTAATACCCAAACAAGAAATTTTGCCACTCTGAAAAAATTCCTGAATATTCATTGACACCTAAAAAGCCCAAAAAAAAATAATCAGCAACAAAATCGACCCGGAACGCATCGTTAGCCATCCCCGACCACATTTATCATTGATTTGTTGATTAAAAAATTTCTAATATCCAAACGAGGAATTTTTCCACTTTGGAAAAATTCGTGAATATTCATTGACACCTTAAGAGCCCTAAAAAAAATAATCAGCAACAAAATCGACCCGGAATGCATCGTTAGCCACTCCCGACCCCCGCTAATCGTTGATTAGTTGATTAAAAAATGTCTAATATCCAAACAAGGAATTTCACCACTCTGGAAAAATTCCTGAATATTCAAGGACGCCTAAAAAGCCTTAAAAAAAAAAATCAGCCACAAAATCGTCCCGGAACGCATCGTTATCCACTCCCGACCCCCGCTAATCGTTGATTTGTTAATTAAAAAATTTCTAATATCCAAACAAGGAATTTTGCCACTCTGGAAAAATTCCTGAATATTCAAGGACACCTAAAAAGCCTTAAAAAAATAATCAGCCACAAAATCGTCCCGGAACGCAACGTTATCCACTCCCGACCCCCGCTAATCGTTGATTTGTTCATTAAAAAATTTCTAATATCCAAACAAGAAATTTCGCCACTCTGGAAAAATTCCTGATTATTCATGGACACCTAAAAAGCCCCAAAACAAATAATCAGCAACAAAATCGACACGGAACGCATCGTTTGCCACTCCCGACCCCCGCTAATCGTTGATTAGTTGATTAAAAAATTTCTAATATCCAAACAAGGAATTTTTCCACTTTGGAAAAATTCGTGAATATTCACGGACACCTAAAAAGACCTCAAAAAAATTATCAGCAACAAAATCGTCCCGCAATTCATCGATAGCCACCCCAGAACCCCGCTTATCATTGATTGGTTGATTAAAAAATTTCTAACATCCAATCAAGGAATTTTGCCACGTTGGAAAAATTTTCAAATGTTTGTTGGCTCCCCCGAAGCTCGTAAAAAAATAATCAGCAATAAAATCGTCCCGGAACGCATCGTTATCCACTCCCGACACCCGCTAATCGTTGATTAGTTGATTAAAAAATGTCTAATATCCAAACAAGGAATTTCACCACTCTGGAAAAATTCCTGAATATTCATTGACACCTAAAAAGCCCAAAAAAAAAAGAATCAGCAACAAAATCGACCGGAACGCATCGTTAGCCACCCCCGACCCCCGCTTATCATTGATTTGTTAATTAAAAAAATTGTAATATCCAAACAAGGAATTTCACCACTCTGGAAAAATTCCTGAATATTCATTGACACCTAAAAAGACCTCAAAAAAATAATCAGCAACAAAATCGTCCCGCAACCCATCG
Organism: Euura lappo; assembly: GCA_018257835.1. Classification (NCBI taxonomy): domain Eukaryota; kingdom Metazoa; phylum Arthropoda; class Insecta; order Hymenoptera; family Tenthredinidae; genus Euura; species Euura lappo. The sequence continues at coordinate 3,713 of JAEUYN010000718.1, forward strand.
ATAGCCACCCCAGACCCCCGCTTATCATTGATTTGTTAATTAAAAAATTTCTAATATCCAAACAAGGAATTTTGCCACTCTGGAAAAATTCCTGAATATTCAAGGACACCTGAAAAGCCTTAAAAAAAATAATCAGCCACAAAATCGTCCCGGAACGCAACGTTATCCACTCCCGACCCCCGCTAATCGTTGATTTGTTCATTAAAAAATTTCTAATATCCAAACAAGAAATGTCGCCACTCTGGAAAAATTCCTGATTATTCATTGACACCTAAAAAGCCCCAAAACAAATAATCAGCAACAAAATCGACACGGAACGCATCGTTTGCCACTCCCGACCCCCGCTAATCGTTGATTAGTTGATTAAAAAATTTCTAATATCCAAACAAGGAATTTTTCCACGTTGGAAAAATTTTCAAATGTTTGTTGGCTCCCCCGAAGCTCGTAAAAAAATAATCAGCAATAAAATCGTCCCGGAACGCATCGTTAGCCACCCCCGACCCCGCTTATCATTGATTAGTTGATAAAAAAAATTCTAATACCCAAACAAGGAATTTTGCCACTCTGGAAAAATTCCTGAATATTCATTGACACCTAAAAAGCACAAAAAAAAAAAATAATCAGCAACAAAATCGACCCGGAACGCATCTTTAGCCACCTCCGACCCCCCTTATCATTGATTTGTTGATTAAAAAATTTCTAATATCCAAACAAGAAATTTCACCACTCTGGAAAAATTCCTGAATATTCATTGACACCTAAAAAGCCCTAAGAAAAATAATCAACCACAAAATCGTCCCGGAACGCATCGTTATCCACCCCCGACCCCCGCTAATCGTTGATTTGTTCATTGAAAAATGTCTAATATTCAACCAAGAAATTTTGCCACTCTGGAAAAATTCCTGAATATTCATTGACACCTAAAAAGCCCCAAAAAAAAAGAATCAGCAACAAAATCGACCGGAACGCATCGTTAGCCACCCCCGACCCCCGCTTATCATTGATTTGTTAATTAAAAAAATTCTAATACCCAAACAAGAAATTTTGCCACTCTGAAAAAATTCCTGAATATTCATTGACACCTAAGAAGCCCAAAAAAAAAATAATCAGCAACAAAATCGACCCGGAACGCATCGGTAGTCACCCCCGACCACATTTATCATTGATTTGTTGATTAAAAAATTTCTAATATCCAAACGAGGAATTTTTCCACTTTGGAAAAATTCGTGAATATTCATTGACACCTTAAGAGCCCTAAAAAAAATAATCAGCAACAAAATCGACCCGGAATGCATCGTTAGCCACTCCCGACCCCCGCTAATCGTTGATTAGTTGATTAAAAAATGTCTAATATCCAAACAAGGAATTTCACCACTCTGGAAAAATTCCTGAATATTCAAGGACACCTAAAAAGCCTTAAAAAAAAATAATCAGCCACAAAATCGTCCCGGAACGCATCGTTATCCACTCCCGACCCCCGCTAATCGTTGATTTGTTAATTAAAAAATTTCTAATATCCAAACAAGGAATTTGCCACTCTGGAAAAATTCCTGAATATTCAAGGACACCTAAAAAGCCTTAAAAAAAATAATCAGCCACAAAATCGTCCCGGAACGCATCGTTATCCACTCCCGACCCCCGCTAATCGTTGATTTGTTCATTAAAAAATTTCTAATATCCAAACAAGAAATTTCGCCACTCTGGAAAAATTCCTGATTATTCATTGACACCTAAAAAGCCCCAAAACAAATAATCAGCAACAAAATCGACACGGAACGCATCGTTTGCCACTCCCGACCCCCGCTAATCGTTGATTAGTTGATTAAAAAATTTCTAATATCCAAACAAGGAATTTTTCCACTTTGGAAAAATTTTCAAATGTTTGTTGGCTCCCCCGAAGCTCGTAAAAAAATAATCAGCAATAAAATCGTCCCGGAACGCATCGTTAGCCACCCCCGACCCCGCTTATCATTGATTAGTTGATAAAAAAAATTCTAATACCCAAACAAGGAATTTTGCCACTCTGGAAAAATTCCTGAATATTCATTGACACCTAAAAAGCACAAAAAAAAAAAATAATCAGCAACAAAATCGACCCGGAACGCATCTTTAGCCACCTCCGACCCCCCTTATCATTGATTTGTTGATTAAAAAATTTCTAATATCCAAACAAGGAATTTCACCACTCTGGAAAAATTCCTGAATATTCATTGACACCTAAAAAGCCCTAAGAAAAATAATCAACCACAAAATCGTCCCGGAACGCATCGTTATCCACCCCCGACCCCCGCTAATCGTTGATTTGTCATTAAAAAATGTCTAATATTCAACCAAGAAATTTTGCCACTCTGGAAAAATTCCTGAATATTCATTGACACCTAAAAAGCCCCAAAAAAAAAGAATCAGCAACAAAATCGACCGGAACGCATCGTTAGCCACCCCCGACCCCCGCTTATCATTGATTTGTTAATTAAAAAATTTGTAATATCCAAACAAGGAATTTTGACACTCTGCAAAATTCCTGAATATTCAAGGACACCTAAAAAGCCTTAAAAAAAATAATCAGCCACAAAATCGTCCCGGAACGCATCGTTATCCACTCCCGACCCCCGCTAATCGTTGATTAGTTGATTAAAAAATGTCTAATTTCCAAACAAGGAATTTCACCACTCTGGAAAAATTCCTGAATATTAATTGACACCTAAAAAGCCCAAAAAAAAAGAATCAGCAACAAAATCGACCGGAACGCATCGTTAGCCACCCCCGACCCCCGCTTATCATTGATTTGTTAATTAAAAAATTTGTAATATCCAAACAAGGAATTTTGACACTCTGGAAAAATTCCTGAATATTCAAGGACACCTAAAAAGCCTTAAAAAAAATAATCAGCCACAAAATCGTCCCGGAACGCATCGTTATCCACTCCCGACCCCCGCTAATCGTTGATTAGTTGATTAAAAAATTTCTAATATCCAAACAAGGAATTTCACCACTCTGGAAAAATTCCTGAATATTCATTGACACCTAAAAAGCCCTAAAAAAAATAATCAGCCACAAAATCGTCCCGGAACGCATCGTTATCCACCCCCGACCCCCGCTAATCGTTGATTTGTTCATTAAAAAATGTCTAATATTCAACCAAGAAATTTTGCCACTCTGGAAAAATTCCTGAATATTCATTGACACCTAAAAAGCCCCAAAAAAAAAGAATCAGCAACAAAATCGACCGGAACGCATCGTTAGCCACCCCCGACCCCCGCTTATCATTGATTTGTTAATTAAAAAATTTGTAATATCCAAACAAGGAATTTTGACACTCTGGAAAAATTCCTGAATATTCAAGGACACCTAAAAAGCCTTAAAAAAAATAATCAGCCACAAAATCGTCCCGGAACGCATCGTTATCCACTCCCGACCCCCGCTAATCGTTGATTAGTTGATTAAAAAATGTCTAATATCCAAACAAGGAATTTCACCACTCTGGAAAAATTCCTGAATATTCATTGACACCTAAAAAGCCAAAAAAAAAAAGAATCAGCAACAAAATCGACCGGAACGCATCGTTAGCCACCCCCGACCCCCGCTTATCATTGATTTGTTAATTAAAAAATTTGTAATATCCAAACAAGGAATTTTGACACTCTGGAAACATTCCTGAACATTCAAGGACACCTAAAAAGCCTTAAAAAAAATAATTAGCCACAAAATCGTCCCGGAACGCATCGTTATCCACTCCCGACCCCCGCTAATCGTTGATTAGTTGATTGAAAAATGTCTAATATCCAAACAAGGAATTTCTCCACTCTGGAAAAATTCCTGAATATTCATTGACACCTAAAAAGACCTCAAAAAAATAATCAGCAACAAAATCGACCCGGAACGCATCGTTAGCCACACCCGACCCCCGCTTATCATTGATTTGTTAATTAAAAAAATTCTAATACCCAAACAAGAAATTTTGCCACTCTGAAAAAATTCCTGAATATTTATTGACACCTAAAAAGCCCAAAAAAAAATAATCAGCAACAAAATCGACCCGGAACGCATCGTTAGCTACCCCCGACCACATTTATCATTGATTTGTTGATTAAAAAATTTCTAATATCCAAACAAGGAATTTCACCACTCTGGAAAAATTCCTGAATATTCATTGACACCTAAAAAGCCCAAAAAAAAAAGAATCAGCAACAAAATCGACCGGAACGCATCGTTAGCCACCCCCGACCCCCGCTTATCATTGATTTGTTAATTAAAAAATTTGTAATATCCAAACAAGGAATTTTGACACTCTGGAAAAATTCCTGAACATTCAAGGACACCTAAAAAGCCTTAAAAAAAATAATCAGCCACAAAATCGTCCCGGAACGCATCGTTATCCACTCCCGACCCCCGCTAATCGTTGATTAGTTGATTAAAAAATGTCTAATATCCAAACAAGGAATTTTGCCACTCTGGAAAAATTCCTGAATATTCAAGGACACCTAAAAAGCCTTAAAAAAAATAATCAGCCACAAAATCGTCCCGGAACGCATCGTTATCCACTCCCGACCCCCGCTAATCGTTGATTTGTTAATTAAAAAATTTCTAATATCCAAACAAGGAATTTTGCCACTCTGGAAAAATTCCTGAATATTCAAGGACACCTAAAAAGCCTTAAAAAAAATAATCAGCCACAAAATCGTCCCGGAACGCATCGTTATCCACTCCCGACCCCCGCTAATCGTTGATTAGTTGATTAAAAAATGTCTAATATCCAAACAAGGAATTTCACCACTCTGGAAAAATTCCTGAATATTCATTGACACCTGAAAAGCCCTAAAAAAAAATAATCAGCAACAAAATCGTTCCGGAACGCATCGTTATCCACCCCCGACCACGCTTATCATTGATTAGTTGATTAAAAAATTTCTAATATGCAAACAATTGATTTTTCCACTCTAGAAAAATTCTGGAATATTCATTGACTCCTAAAATGCCCTCAAAAAAATAATCAGCAACAAAATCCACCCGGAACGCATCGTTAGCCAACCCCGACCGCCGCTTATCATTGATTTGTTGATTAGAAAATTTCTAATATGCAAACAATTGATTTTTCAACTCTGGAAAAATTCTCGAATATTCATTGACCCCTAAAATGCCCTCAAAAAAATAATCAGCAACAAAATCGTCCCGGAACGCATCGTTATCCACCCCCGACCACGCTTATCATTGATTAGTTGATTAAAAAATTTCTAATATCCAAACAAGGAATTTTGCCACTCTGGAAAAATTCCTGAATATTCAAGGACACCTAAAAAGCCCTAAAAAAAATAATCAGCCACAAAATCGTCCCGGAACGGATCGTTATCCACCCCCGACCCCCGCTAATCGTCTATTTGTTCATGAAAAAATTTCTAATATCCAAACAAGGAATTTTGTCTCTTTGGAAAAATTCTCAAATGCTTGTTGGCACCCCTGAAGCTAGGTTAGGTTAGGTTGGGTTGGGTCAGGTCAGGTCAGGTCAGGTCAGGTCAGGTCAGGTTAGGCTATACCCTAATGCTGCCGGTAGATTGGCATGGGAAGGGGTGGTTTTTATAGGATTTTCGACGCCCGACATTTTGGACCCCTATTTACCCCCCCATTTCCCAACCCCCTCCGAGATAGGGGCGGATTAACCCCCGGGGGGGTGGGGGCATGGCCGGGGTTGGATGGGGGAAGGTTCCCCCTGTCCATCCCCACCATTGCCCCCCCCCCGCCCCCACCGCCCGTTAAGGGGGGGGTCTCACACCTAGGGTTCTTATTGGCTCAATAGAAAGGGGGGGTTGAACCCTTTGGATCCCCCCCCACCCGCCCCTCCACGATCAGGCGTTTGGGCGCTATGAAATTAAAAAAAAAAAATTGGACTTAGAGTATTTTCGCCGGTCGGGACTTTGAAATTTTTCGCCTTTTTTTTTCATTTTTAGGTCTCTACAGAGGCATGTTATTTTTCCATTTCAGACGATTCTGAGTCGATCCAGAGTGACTCCTGGCGACGACATACGGAAGTAATGCAGGCGTTTCCGATCGGGACTCTGAAATTTGACAACTATTCATTTTTTTAAGCTCGGTTCAGCGATATATTATTACTCATCTACACGCCGTTCGTCTCGGCTCGACGTCTAGTATTTTTGAGAATTTTTCCAGATTTTTAGGCGAAACTTTGAAATTCAAGATGGCCGCCGAGTTTCAAACGAGGGTATCTCGAGAACCCCTGGGTCTACGGAGCTCATCCACGCGCCGTTCGTCTCGGCTCGACGTCTAGTATTTTTGAGAATTTTTCCAGATTTCTAGGCGAAACTTTTAAATTCAAGATGGCCGCCGAGTTTCAAACGAGGATATCTCGAGAACCCCTGGGGCTACGGAGTTCATCCACGCGCCGTTCGTCTCGGCTCGACGTCTAGTATTTTTGAGAATTTTTCCAGATTTTTAGGCGAAACTTTGAAATTCAAGATGGCCGCCGAGTTTCAAACGAGGATATCTCGAGAACCCCTGGGGCTACGGAGCTCATCCACGCGCCGTTCGTCTCGGCTCGACGTCTAGTATTTTTGAGAATTTTTCCAGATTTTTAGGCGAAACTTTGAAATTCAAGATGGCCGCCGAGTTTCAAACGAGGATATCTCGAGAACCCCTGGGTCTACGGAGCTCATCCACGCGCCGTTCGTCTCGGTTCGACGTCTAGTATTTTTGAGAATTTTTCCAGATTTTTAGGCGAAACTTTGCAATTCAAGATTGCCGCCGAGTTTCAAACGAGGATATCTCGAGAACCCCTGGGTCTACGGAGCTCATCCACGCGCCGTTCGTCTCGGCTCGACGTCTAGTATTTTTCGGAATTTTTCCAGATTTTTAGGCGAAACTTTGAAATTCAAGATGGACGCCGAGTTTGAAACGCGGATATCTCGAGAACCCCTGGGGCTACGGAGTTCATCCACGCGCCGTTCGTCTCGGTTCGACGTCTAGTATTTTTGAGAATTTAGGTCAGGTAACCTAACTTAGGTCAGGTAACCTAACCTAGGTGAGGTTAGGTTAGGCTAGGTTAGGTTAGGTTAGGTTCCCACTCGCAATGCGCGCTTGGTTATCAGTATTTTTCTGTCCGATTATTTCTATTAGGTATGTCTCATTGGACGGCTGATGAACCATCTTGAATTGTCAGTTATAAAACGCTAGATATTGTCGGAAATATTAACAAGACCGTGTACACGTATGTTCAGTTTATTTCTCTGACGCTTACTTATTGTTAGGGGCAGACGTATAATATTAATCCTTATAGAAATTGGACCATCCAAATCATTTACAGCAAATACCCAACGTGTAAGCCTGCGTGCAGCCCTCCTCCTTTCTCATCCGGGCTTGGGAACAGTGACAGCGGAGTTTAACCTACAGGCAGGGTTATAGTACTGCTCATTACAAATTATATCCTAAAAAATTTTATAGTAAGGAATTCTGAAAACCAGTGTATAAATAATTAGCGATATTCACTCAATTAAGTCTCCCGGGATCTTCTGTTATAAATTGCATGACAAGATTCGTCTGTTCCATCCGATCCATCAAGGTATTCTAGTAGGGATGGGCGATGTAACATCGATTTTATTGCAGAATCGATGTTTTTCCCACAATATTCGATTTTTTAAATCAATGTTTGAAAATCCGATTAATCGGTATATCGATGTTTTTTGGCGAAATCGATGTTTTTTGTTGACCTGTCCGACAATTTAGGTTATTTTTTCCCCAATTCCAACGAATTGGTGAAAAAATAACCTAAATTGTCGGACAGGTCATTTATTGCCCTTTGTTTATATCAGAATTTCATGACGTTTTAATCGACCTTGGAAATTAAAATAAGTCAAGTACAGAAAAAAGGAGAGTTACGAGTGGTCTGAAGAAATCAGGGAATTTGGAAAAATATGTTAGATTTCACTTGTTGTTTTTTTTTTTTTTTCTCATTAACATCGATTTTGTTGACATCGATGTTTCTTTCATCGATTAATCGATTATAAAGAATTGGTTTAAAAAACAATCGATTATTCTAACATCGATTATTTTTTCAAAAATCGCCCATCCCTAATTCTTAGGACTCGATAATTTCAAGCCTTGTACCTCCAGTAGTCTAATAAGTATGCCGTGATGTGAAAATTAAAAGCTGAGTCATCGAAGCAAACTCCCTGCGTATACCGCAACGTACACATTTCTTCCATAGAGCTATAAGTAGGCGTAAACTCTAATGCCCATGTTGTGTACCCAAAATGTTTCCATTTTCATCTTTTCACGTCTTCCACGTAAAAAAATACAGGGTGAGTTAGTAACGACTCGTCCGTCTAAAGTTAGCTCGAGTCGGTAACAACTGCTGAATCTTCTTAACAAACTCCCGCCAACCCTATAGGTATTGTAACACGTTTTTCTGTTCAACTTACGCGACCGATGCAGCCTCGACTGTTTATGCCGAGACTTGAATAAAAGCACAACAAAATTTGATTTCGACTGTGAGAGTTCTCTCTCTCTCTCAGGGCTACTTCGGGTCGGAGTATTGAAACGAGATCGATGTTCAGTCTCACTCGTTTTGAGTTCGAGAAGTTTCACCTGCTGAAATTTGATTAATAAACGGGATTTGCCTACAAGAGGGCAGAGCGCAATCGCAACTCGTTCCTAATGCAGCTCTATAATCAGCGACGCAGACAATGAGATTTTCAATGCCGTTGTGGTTTGATTAGTTTTATGGCGTTATCACACAGATGGGTTTTCTGGCGATGCAGCTCCCTGTTTGGGTGATTTCGGAGGATAGTGGGATTCAGGACAAATTACAAGAGCTGTACACAAAATTTATATTGATATTGGCAGAGGTACAACTCACATTTTGGAAGAACCGACCAAATTTTGGATAATCCGAGAGAAATATATTCGTGATCACTGTTGTTATAAACTTGACTGGAGTTGTCGTCGCGTATGTCGATGAAGTTAGTTTCGAAATTGGTTATAAACTCTTTTTTTTTTTTATAAGACGGATTTGAATTGTCTCTAAGTGATTTTTGTGAAAGCACCAGCAAATCTTAATATGATATTCAAGAAATTCAAAGGCAGACAATTTTGCGATCGCGAGCGTTAACCCCCAAGCAGATTGGTGGTCGCAGCCGGTTGACAGAAAATTGACTGACTTTTCGTTTCTCCTCTTGTTTATATAGACTTTGGCGTAGTTCTTCCTGTTATGTGTGAGTAGCAGAGCTGCCCTTTATTGTAGATAAGTCATACTATTACAATAGTCTCTGGGATTGGCTCTTGGCATGAGCCAATACTCGAATTGATTTTTATATTTGTGAATTCTGTGGCGGCTGCCTGATATCTAAAGTTTCTTTTAAGTGAAATTGGTATTGCAATTTAATGACATGATTACTCTCTAGGGTTTGGTACAAACACAATTCATTAACTCTTAATATTTCCGAGCAAAGCCGGAATGCTCCTCTCAGTCACGTGCCGGTCCGCCGACATGCGAGCGCCTCACTGTTCTTCCTTCGAACTAGAGTCGGTTTGGTTGCTGACTCTCAGGCGTTTCAGGCTTCGGTATCGTTCACAGCTGCTGTCGCTAGAGCTACAGCTGGAACTGGAGCTGGAGCTACTCGAGTCACTATCGCTGATGATTCCCACCGGCTCATGGGCAATAAACTCCACCCGTCGTCTTTCGTGCTGCCATGATCGGGGTGGAGTGGTTCGCTTGGTTATCCTTTTCAAGGTCCACTCAGAGGTCCTTTCTTGGGGTCCCGTATTTGAAGGCCCTGGTTGTGGGATCGGTACCACTATCGGGTCGGTGGGCGGGAGGCGAACCAGTGCGCCGTAAATGAGTGGGTTGTAAAACCTCTCTGGTGTCTGAATGGTTTTCCCGATTATTTTCTTTTTGTTCTTCTTTACCACCGGGTTCACCCACGGTCTGGGAACCATTCTCCGGAGTGGGAATCCAGTCCTTCCCAGTCCCCATTCCAAATCCTCCGTATCTACTCCGATATCTGGCCTAGTTCGAGCAACAAAAAAAAACACACCCAAAAAAAAAGGTGATGATAAAAAAAAATATCACAAAAAAATATTATTTCATCAAAAAAAAAACATTTCTTTCCACGGTCACTGTTCATCGCGATCCACCCACGTAACGCTGGGGATGTTACAGTATATTTCATTATTATCGAAATCTATCTCCAAATTGGTCATTTGTGAAATTCTCAACAAAATATAAAAAATCGTAATCACATCGTTCCAACACTTCCAAGGGAGATTTATGAACAAGATCAATTTTTAGACAAGATATCATTAGGGTAAAAAATGAACGGTTGAGGGAAAAAAGGCAAAAATGTACGACTGCTTTTGTCACATCGCAGAATTGTATGAAAAATTCAAAACCGAATACGAAATGGTAGAAAAAATGATTAATCGAGCTGACATTTCTTGCCCCATGTACCGGGTGTCCCAATTTAAGAGACCCATTACGTTTTCAGCCGACCTAATGGTCCAATCGAAAAATGTGTTTACGTTTACGTACGTCGTAGGTTGAAGCACGTTTAGAGGTTATGTCTATGGTCTGCCCATTGCTCCACTGATATCCGTGGCGCAGCCCTTGCGGCCGCAACTCGAACTAATTTTTGAGCCATTAAGTGAACCACCCCCACCACCTTCGTTTCAAGACCTGTGTATAAGACCGTGGTATCCCGTAAATCAGTGGAGCCGGAACGCCTCTGATTGGCGCTTGAAAAGTATCTGGATTCCGGGTTCGAGGAGACGGACCAAATTCCGGGCCATGGGGACGGCAGCCTGATTCTTAACAGTGCCGACACAAGCGCTGTCGGCGGGTACTCGGATCGCTGTTTTCCCGACTGTATAGGGCAGTTGGATAACATACGTGCACGATATGAGTGTACGTGAAATGTTTGCACGTATACGAACGTCAACGCTGTCCAGCGAGGGTTAAGCGCAACACGAGGGCGTTTATTGCAACTACATAGTTTTGCAACTACGTTTATTGCAACTACATAGCAGATTATTTCCCCCTCGGTATACATATACCGAGGGGGAAATAACTCGTTGAATTGACGTGTCAATAGTCCGTGAATTAATTCGTAATTCACTGAATTAACGAGAATTACTTAAATTAATGAGAATTACCTGAATTGAAAGTGAATTACTTGAATTGACGAGAATTACCTGAATTAACCGTGAATTACTTGAATTATCAGTGAATTACTTGAATTGACGAGAATTACCTGAATTAACCGTGAATTACTTTAATTATCATCGAATTACATTGAATTAACAGTGAATTACTTGAATTAACAGTGAATTACGTGAATTAATGAGAATTATCTGAATTAGAAGTGAATTACTTGAATTAACGAGAATTACCTGAATTGAAAGTGAATTACTTGAATTGACGAGAATTACCTGAATTAACCGTGAATTACTTGAATTATCAGTGAATTACATTGAATTAACAGTGAATTACATTGAATTAACAGTGAATTACTTGAATTAACAGTGAATTACGTGAATTAAAGGCCCTGCCACGATCAAACGCAAGCGCGTGCGCAAACGCGTGCGCAATTGCATGCGCGAACGCAATCGCAAGAGTAGAAATACGGAAATATTCTGAACGTTCTGAACGAATCACCGCGTGATTTGAAGTTTCGTAGGACAATTTTAGAGAAAAAAGGTGAACATGGATTTGGAAGACGAAATGGATATTGCGATTTGTACCTGCATCGTCGTAATTTCCACTTTATTATGGATTAGAACCACGTCTTCACAACGGCAGTGGGGTGTTCGTCCAATTTATAGGTTAATCTAAACATATTTATATTATATTACATATACAGTTATTGAACATTTCATTATAAATTCCTATAGAAAAAAGTTTGTTGGCGACTAACAATTAGAAGTAGCAAATGCTCATTACTGCTCTCAACGCTTATAGAAAACGGAAATCCCAAGGAGAATATTGGAATTTATTCTGCGAGATGAAACGAGGAGACCCGGAAGTTCTTCAAATACTGTCGTATGGACAGTACTGAGTTTGATGAACTGTTGGAGATCTTGAAGCCCTACCTCAGAAAAAGAAAAATGCGCACAACTCTTATACCAGAGGAGCGGTTGGCTCTTACATTAAGGTCAGATGATGAAACATGTATTTATTGCAACGCTCAAGGGAAAGGAAACATTTGTCTGTAGTGTCTCGTTGTACCTCTCGCCTCGTCCACTTTCCGACGCCTTGATCACTTTCCAACGCCTTGATCAATTTCCGACGCCTCGTCCAGTCTCCGACACCTGGATCACTTTGGCCTGGGAAGTCTGACGGAGGCCTCGGAGACTGGACGAAGCGTCGGAAAGTGATCAAGGCGGAGGAAAGTGACGGAGGCCTCAGAGACTGGACGAAGCGTCGGAAAGTGATCAAGGCGGAGGAAAGTGTCGGAGGCGTCAGAGACTGGACGAAGCGTCGGAAAGTGATCAAGGCGGAGGAAAGTGTCGGAGGCGTCAGAGACTGGACGAAGCGTCGGAAAGTGATCAAGGCGGAGGAAAGTGACGGAGGCCTCAGAGACTGGACGAAGCGTCGGAAAGTGATCAAGGCGGAGGAAAGTGACCGAGGCGTCATACACCGGACGAGGCGTCGGAAAGTGGACGAGGGCGTCGGAGACTAGACGCATTTTCCAGTCTTTGACGGCTCCTCTCACCTTCCCATGTCTCTATCGTCCACTCAGTATCGTCATCTACATCAGTTAGGATTTCAGTCAGCGTTTCCTTCCCCTCGAGTAAAAATTTCAATAATAACAACTAACGGTTTCTTTATTCGATGAATTCTAGATATTTGGCCACAGGAGACCAAATTCACTCGATTGCTTGGGGCTTTCGTGTTGGACGGAGCACAGCACGTCAAGTTATTATAGAAACTTGTGACGCACTGTGGACTGCACTATCACCTACCTATCTACCTCGCAAGCGCCAAGAAGACTGGACCCAGATATCGAATGACTTTTGGAAAAGATGGAATTTTCCTAATTGTGTGGGAGCTATCGACGGGAAACACATCGCAATTCAGGCACCACCAAGCAGTGGATCACTATACTTTAGCTATAAAAAGATACATAGCATAGTTCTAATGGCAGTCTGTGATGCACACTACAAGTTCACAATAGTTGACGTTGGAGCTTTCGGATCAGATAATGATGCTGGCATTTTTTCAAAATCAGATTTTGGAAAAGCACTACTTTGCAGTGAACTAGATTTCCCGCCAGAGACACGTCTTCCTAACAGCGATAAGGTTTTCCCACATTTCGTTGTCGGAGACGAAGCTTTTCCACTCCATACATCGATCATGCGACCTTATTCTGGAAGGCTATTATCGGAGCAAAAATCGATTTTCAATTACCGCCTCTCTCGGGCACGTCGCGTGATAGAAAACACTTTTGGCATCTACGCATCAAGATGGAGGGTGTTTAGAAAATCTTTTTTGGCATTTCCTGAAACGGTGGACAAAGTCGTATTGGCATGTGTCTGCTTGCACAACTACTTGATGCAACATGAAGCAGCACTACCCGCAGCTCAGAGGCGGTATTGTCCAGAATCCTTTATTGATATGGAAGATTTGGAGACTGGAGAGGTGCAACCTGGGGCTTGGCGACAAGACGGAAGAGCGTTTGAAGAACATCAGGTTCCACGTGGTGGCAATAGAACGGCCAGACGATACCTTGCGCTACGAGATACGCTAGCAGAATATTGCACTAGTCGTGAAGGAGTTGTACCATGGCAAAACGAGCATGTAAATAGAGGTAGAGTAGGGTTCGTATAAATGAAGTTTAGTAGACTTTATATAGATTATATAGATTTTATATTTCATCAATTAAGTAGATTGAATAGAAATAAAAGTAATTCAATTGAGTAGGAACGTAAGAAAGCTTATAAGATAACTTATATCTAGATATTATATAACGTTATAGAAACATGCACAAACTTGTGCCATATTTTCGTGACTGTTTGAAGTATTTAGAAGTAAGAGATATTGCACCATCTATAAAACTAATAAGACTTATAATTTATTCCATGAGCATATCACAAGTTTTTGAAGCTAAGGCTTATCATATATGTATATTGCAGTACGTGTAGTAACTATAATGAAACCTATTTTATTACTATCACAAATTAAATATAGATGTTTTGGTAAATTATCTTACGCATGAGAATAAAAATTATGGATCACACAATCGAAAACAAGTTTGCTCTCTCCTCAGACGTCTGCGTCATCGTGTCTGGAAATAAGGTGCATTATTTCGCCCTTGATAACCATTCTCTTTCGTGGCGGGAATCGTTGCAGTTCAGCTACAATGGAATCAGCAAATAATTTGTCTGCTCGCGATGGGGCAGCAGCGTCAACATGTTGGGTTTTCCTCATCGATTGTAAAGATGAGAGGGCATCAATCAACGCGCAATTGACGTCCTCCGCTCTTGGGCGTTTCAGTTTTCGAGTCTTACTATTATCATCTTTCTCTCTAACTGATAGACTACTATTGCAGCGGTCGAACTCTGATTCTTCGATAAATGGGTCTATGGAACTGCAAGTGCTCTCAGACTCGGTGTGAGATATTGTGCGGAATCTCTGAACCGGAGAAGGAATTTCATGAGTGGATTCACTTGACGATGAAGATGGATGAACCGCTGGGGATGATAATGGCGTGGACACTCGTATCGGTGGTCGTGCACTGCTTTTTAAAGTAATTCGACGTGGCACTGGAGATGGCACGGACTCCGTTGATGTCGATGTTAATGGCTGTGGTGCAGAAATCGAGCTTAAAAAAGCCGCTGTCTCAGACATCAGCTGATCATCTTCTATGTCCAGCATGGTATCTGCATTCGACGATTTGCTGTAATTCCCTGCAGTTCTGAAATATATGTAACCATTATAATGTTGATAATATTGTACAAAGAAATCCATGAAGCTACTGTTATACGTACTTTCTATGCCGAACAATTGTGTCTAGAAAACTCATGCTTTTTATAAGCTGCTTAGAATTTTCTGATATGTTAACGGCACCACTTCCACTGGGTGCATCCAATTTTTTCTTTTCGCGGCAGTACCTATCTCGCAGAGATTTCCACCGTGTCTGACAATCCTCCACTTGAAACCAAAGAAAATTATCATTATTAGAATTCAACTTTTCTAAATAACATGATGCAGCACATGAAATGAATAATACTTGTATTACTATACATATAACATACCAGGTATATTAGCTTTATATTACAT
>JAEUYN010000719.1:0-66753 GCA_018257835.1 Euura lappo
TTAGGTTGACTATTTGAATTTAAAAATACACCACACGATTTGTGGATCAGGATTGGGAGCTTCGGTAACCTCGGTTTGGAATTTGAACAATAATTTTTATTATAGTTTTACAAAATTTGGCGATAATTTATTCTTCCATGGCTGTCCCTCCCCTGGTTTCGAACCCGGACTGAAAACGTGCCCACGCCTCTGCGGCGTACACATATTTAGCGTGAACGCACCCCCGACATGACGTTGTCACCACGATGCTCGTGATTAGGCCACAATCGCAAAAGAAGCAGATCCGCGCTTGAGTCCCTCTTCGCCACACTACGTGTTCCTCGTGCAATCTCCGGGGAACACCTTCAATAATGCTTTAACAGAGATAGACGTAGTTGATTTTCTCTCTGAGTTTTATTCAGGAACTGGATATTAGTAAGATGTTCGCTCACGGATTGACGAAGCATCTCAGGCAAGCCGTTTGAGTTCCCTCTCCGTCCTCCACCTCCACGTAACGCAGTATTCCGCAGTGAGCTGCCCCCCATTCTGCGTCGTACCAACTCCCGAAGGCGGACTCTTCCATTCTGGATGCGTCTCGCCAGTTGCATCCCTCCAGGAAGGCCTGGATGGTCGCCACGCTGGGGTTGTTAATATCGGCCATGATTTACGTGACAAACAGACGCTGGAGAGTATTCGGACCAAGACCCGGAGACGAAGAAAGAAATGAAAGAGAGCGTTGATGGTTGTTTTGTTCCGATTTTCTTTTCTTTATACGATTGCTCTGATTTCGCTTGTTAAAACGTGTGGGATTGAGATTGAATCGCGTTCCGTTCCGAAACTTTGTTCGGAAGCGGCGATTTGATCTATTTTCCCTATATTGTCTGAGGATTCACCCTTGTCCTCCTATGTTTAGGCAATTTTCCTTGTTCCTCTGGATCTCCTGTGACCGTTGGCGTTCCCTACTCCTGGGAATCCCGGACTTTTCGTTCTCCGGCTCCAGCGTTCCAGAGAGACCTGAATTTCCTCCAGGCCTCATTTTCCTGAGTTCCTGAGTTCCTGAGACCCTCATTTTCTTGAGTTCCTGAGACCCTCATGTTCCAGAGTTCCTGAGTTCCTGAGTTCCTGTTCACGGACAAGAGTTGGTGTTTCACTGCGTTCTCGGGGTTTTCTGCGGTTTACCCCGGGAGTGAAGACGAATGTCGCGTGGTTGTCGAGAGATCGAACCATACCTTTGAGCCGCAGCTCCGATCCTCTCGAGAGAAGCGAGCACCCATCGCGTCGGTCCCGATGGAGATTTTCAGAGTCGGGACGACTCTTCGTTAGAGGGGGGGGCAGTGTTACGAAGAAACCCCTCACTTCTTATACACTAGATGTGTAGCTTTTGACGAATATCTTCTCATGTTTAATATCTGAAGAGAAATAGCTGAATCTTCTGATCGCTTCGACGACCAGCATTATTGTAAAAATAGTCCAGTCTCAGACTTGATTGAGATAACACGTCTTTCTGAATAAATACTTCCTTTGTGAATATTGATCTCTTGAAAAACGCTTCGTTGATATCATTTTGAGGGAACCCTTTTAATTAATCGTAGCTCGGTTTCATCCGCAGCTACATTGGTGTCAGAAGTGGGATTAATCACCAGACGGGTGAGTCCCTCCCTAAACGCTAGACTCGCTGTTGTAATTAGGATTCATGTCATTCCTAAAACGTTATTATATAGCTATACAGCTATAATAATATAAACTTCAATTACTGCGGAGATATGCTGCTCCCGGGATCTTGTATGCACTTGACCAAAGAATAAATTTTGATAGTACTCGAGTACTATCTCAAACATGCTCGAAACTCGTGTATCGAAGAATAGATTAGGAAATATTTCAAATTATTCCTTGAGGTTAGCTATTTGGTCCGACTTTTGATACTTGATCAGATCGGAATGGAGAACACTGACAAAGTGCTTGGGTCCTTCAATACCGTATAAAAACTTTTCTAAGAAGACCCAAACTACTTCGGATTCTGGAGTGTACTTTGCATTTAAAGCATGGTGTACTTTGAAACACAAGTCGACTGCACCGATCAAATTGCTCGCAGCGTACTTAACTTCATCGACGACGACGTAGATTGCAGAAAATGCGGTCGGGACTCCAACTGTTACGATCAAAGGTTGACGAGACAGTCCATATGTAGAAAGTTTTTCCGTACGTTTGACCAAGAGAGTTTCCAAATCTGACATCACCTAAACATAAGTGTTCTGTCTTAATACTCTTGACACAGTTGCATTTCATTTTTTTCTCAACAAATAGTTTTATATATGCAATCGAAATTGAACAAAAGTTTCGAAACAAATCATGCCAAAACTCAAGAGTTAATCAGTCTAGAGAATGCTTATATCAAGAAGTCTTATACCAAAACTGAACATTCCAGAGCGCGTACGAGAGCATGCAACGGACAAGAGCGTCGCTCGCCTACTTGAACCAAGCCCAAGCGAAGCTTGCACGTAAGTCTCCGGACGTTTCAGTCACACACTACAGAGGCTCGGTGTGAAAGCGATTAGTAATGCTCCCAAATTTAATGAACAGAGTCTACCTATATCTACAGGTCCTAAGGGAACAGACATGTCTTGGCGGGTAGGCTAGGACAGACATAACTGAGAAAACGCTACAAGACGAGTATTGAGCTCCGTATACACTTCCTATACAGTTATGTGAGCTACGTCTGTTCTAGACTGCCCGCCAAGATAGTCTGTTCCCTTAGGACCCGTCGATACATGAAGAGTTTTAGAAGTAGTTTCGGTTCAACTTGTTTCGAATTTTTGTTTTCAATTTCGACACTCATAATGTACAATTGAAATTCAATACTTACAGCAATATTGCATATAAACCCATCAGCCTGCTCGTGAGTTGACGGCTTCCATTTTTTGGAACTCTTTGTTTTTACCAAGGTAGGTCTGAGCAGGTACGGCAACCTTAATAATCCCAAGACTTCAACAGGAATATTAACTGAAACGGTTAGTGGAATATGTTACAAAGCCCATGAATACATAGCCTTGATGAATGATACAATTACTAATTATTCGAAGAAATTATCATATAAATTCGTCCATTCTAGTCTGATTTAATTTTTCAATAATTTGAAATTAAATAATAACCGTTGAATAAGAGCAATTAGTTATTACATCGTATACCATTATTTATTGCACTATAAAGCGACTCAAGCCTTTGATCAGAAGTAAGAAGTATCGGCAATGAAATTGATTGTGTAAAAATTCTTTGGAAACGAGTCAAAGAAATCTTTCTTCCGAAATAGGCACGTTTACTGTGAAAACTTCAAAGCTGCTGGGATGACGAGCCTCCTTAACTCCTTCGATGGCGGAAAAGATTCAGTACACCCACGTTTTAGAGACTTGTGTTTTTGACCTCTGACAAGTATAAAGAAACCTGACCCATTAAGTATTTAGAGGCTGCAGGACACACAACAGCTGAAGGGGAGACTTCGGTGAAATTTTGGGCAAAAATAGGGGTTAAATTTCTGACAAAATCGAAAAAAGGTGTACATACCAAGAAATCCTTCCAGCAGTTTCTGAATAATAGTAGTATAGACAGTGAGAAAAAATTGCAGCCTCTTGCGATGAAAGTATGTTAGCGCAAGGAATTTTTGACAGCGTTGAGCAAAATCTTCTTTGCAAGGTTCCTTGCACTTACACTTTCATCGCAAGAGGCTGGAATTTATTCACACAGTCCATATTACTATTATTTAAAAACTGCTGGAAGGAATTTTTTTACGATCTCTAATAGCGATTTTCAAGATGCCACCGAAGTCTCCCTTCAAATCACTAAAAATACCTCTGCGTCCAGAGTTTTGAATGCACAGGCCCCAGTCTTTTTTTTCCACAGCTACATCAGTTACAATCCATTCTTTTCTTGTGAAGTATGATTTTTATTCGTTGAAGTGGATCTTTACAACATCCAAAAAGCTATGCAGCATAAACAATACATCTTTTTGCATGTCGATCTATTCAGACGAAAAGACATCATGTTTATGAAAAACAGCAAAACTTTCAATGATAAATGGTTGAATTGTACGACAGCTTGTTATTTTTCTTTGTTTTTGTCTTTCAGAGTAACATCAGTCTACAGACAAAATTTAGGGCTGGTGCAATAAGAACTCTGAACGCAGAACTATGTTCAGTGTTGTCAGCTGTTGCCACCGCTGTGGCTCACGGCTACTAAATAGTTGTCGCATACATTTCTTTTCCATCCGTTAGAGACAGAAAACAGGCTCGAAAAAGTAAATGCACCGGGCATAACTCCCTCTGATATAGATATTTCATAGAAGTTTCCCCGGCATGATTGAAAACCTCAATGCTGTGATTCTTTTGAAGAGATTTTTTAAGTGATTTATACAACAGAAATTCAATGATCTTGACTCGATAATTCAGTGGCTATGAATCAAGAAAAAAGTTTATCTGAATAAATAATTAGCAGTGGATTGATTTTAGAGCGAGTAATAATACAGTATTACAAATTGCAAATTGCCTTTGTGCTTTACTACGGACCCAATGCTACGTATGAAATAAATAATATCCTAATATCATTCAAAACTGGTAAATTCGAAGTAGTTAATTATCAACTTATATAGGGGCGATTCCACGTCAACTGTGACACTCCTGTCCCTCATAGTCAGCGATTTCGATGAAATTTGGTGAACACGTAGGTTTTGGAGAGAAACAACTTTTGGCCGAAGGATTTTCGGAAATTCGGAAAACTATAGGAATTGCGGAGCCTGAGAATTTTCGGACGTCGATTTCTTGATAAAACATATCCCTGACACGAGTTATCGTAATCCAAATCCGTTTTAACGACTTGGCGTGGAAAACTATAAAGTTTCAAGGAAAAAATACGTCACTCATGACAAACAAATAAATTAATGTTTATTATGCAGAAAAACATTAAAAATCGATTTTCAATCGTGTTCTCTCACTTTGTAAATTATGAAAAAAAATCAAGGTATTCCTTTTTGTTTTCTCTTGGATTTCGCCCATCGAAAAGTATGGTGTCTCTTTTCGTTTGCCTATCAATAAAGGTCGAAGTCGGTCAGACGCGCACTCTTGCCGTGCAGTGCTAGCCAGTGTTGGGCGAATTTGTAATTAATTGACTACAAATTACAAATTACAATTCGTAACGATTTCCAATTTGTAATCAAACCAAAATCCATTACTCATTACAATTGCAATTCGTAATCAAACCGAAATAAATTGCCCATTTCGATTGTAATTTGTAATTAAACTCAAATCTATCAACCATCACAATTTGAAAATGTAATCAAACCGAAATGCATCAAGCATTACAAATTAAAAATGAATGGTAATTGTATTTCAGTTCAATCACAAATAAAAATTGTAATGGTTATTTTATTCCGGTTTAATCACAGTTTGCAATTGTAATGGGTAACGTATTTCGGATTGATTACAAATTACAATTGTAATGGGTAATGTATTTCAGATTAAGGGGGCAGGTCAGTGTAGGCGAACCTAAATAAGGACACAAATTATAATTATTTTTTTTACGGTCGAAATTCTTTTGTGTTACCAACGGTTTCCACCATTGTGTGATATACTTGATGCACACTTCATATTTAAGAAAAAATCAGATTATTCAAAACTGGATAAATGGCGGCAGCCTTCCTCTCGAAACGCTGTCTTCAAAGTCTGTGGACACTGTCACTTGCACACTGTTAATGTGATGTAGAAGAAATTTTAACCGGATCATCTGCAATGTCTAAACCAGTGTTCGAAGAGCCGTTTTTTGGATACAATTTTTTTTTTAGGATATCGTTAACATTTGAAGTAAAAAAAAACAAATTTTAGTACATTTCTTGACCTTTCAGGTAGCGTAACATGAAGGGAAATCAAAAATGTAAAAAACCGGCTCGTCGAAGACTGGTTAAATTATTGGAGATAATCCTGTGAAAATTTGATTCCAATCAGATCAACAGTGTACAAGTGACAATGTCCACAGACTTGGAAGACAGCGTTTCGAGAACAATGCAGCCATTCTTCCAGTTTTCAATTATCAGACTTCAAAAAAATACGAATTGTACATCAAATGTTGTACTGAACCATAGTTCTAACCGTTTGTGAGAAAAAAAAATCGACTAGAGAAAAAAATTCATGAATTTTGAATTTTGACCTTATTTAGGTGCGCCTACAACGACCTGCTTCCTTAATTACGAATTACAATTGTAATGAGTAATGGATTTTGGTTTGATTACAAATAAGAAATCGTTACGAATTGTAATTTGTAATGTATTAATTCAAATTCGCCCAACACTGGCTTGCACTGCACGGCAAGAGCGCGCGTCTGACCGACTTCGACCTTTATTGATAGGCAAACGAAAAGAGACACTATACTTTTCGATGGGCGAAATCCAAGAGAAAACCAAAAGGAATACCTTGATTTTTTTTTCATAATTTACAAAGTGAGAGAACACGATTAAAAAAGGATTTTCAATGTTTTTCTGCATAATAAACATTAATTTATTTGTTTGTCATGAGTGACGTATTTTTTCCTTGGAACTTCATAGTTTTCCACGCCAAGTCGTTAAAACGGATTTGGATTACGATAACTCGTGTCAGGGATATGTTTTATCAAGAAATCGACGTCCGAAAATTTTCAGGCTCCGCAACTCCTATAGTTTTCCGAATTTCCGAAAATCCTTTGGCCAAAAGTTGTTTCCCTCCAAAACCTACGTGTTCACCAAATTTCATCGAAATCGCTGACTATGAGGGACAGGAGTGTCACAGTTGACGTGGAATCGCCCATCGAAGCAGACCTTCTTGCTCCAAAGACGGTAGCCTCTTTCTCTTTGCAGTTTCTACCACCGCTGCTGCTACATCGGGCCACTTTTTCAAAAGACTCTCAGCATCGGTACAGACGTTCAACAGTTCAAAGTCCAGTTGCAGCTAGAAATAGTACCAAACAACTTGTAAATTTTCTCTCAAAATCAATTTGTTTAAATTCGGCTCAATTTCTCAACTTCGTTTTTTTTTTCTTTTTTTCAAATTCAACTAGATTTACTCTAGTTCAAGAAATCATTTAAATATTTCAATTCAATTTTTTATATTATCAGAAAAAAGGTTATAAAGATAGGACTGTGAGTGGATTATCAAATTCTAAATTCATAATCTAATAGAGACGCACACGCTTATGCGGGTCGGGCACAATGAACTAAAATATGAGCATTCACTAATGAAGATCCAATCGGTGTCGCAAGAATTGGATATTCCTGGTAGTAAGCGCTAATTGACAATGTCTTATTCTGTTCTCTGAGATCATATGTTTTTCCCCAAAGAACTTTTGCTGACTCGAGGTCATCTGGAGAAATTGTTTTCAATTGCAGCAAATTTTTTTCGTCATCGTCACTGATTTCCTTTGGTTGCGCTTGTTGATCAGTAGGAAGAATATGTTTCTTCAAGTACTTTTTCGTATTTGTGTACTTGTTCCAGAGCCTGCCAGTTGCAGAGCGTCTCCCTACAGACTGATACGGCACAAAGTATGCAGCTACGCTCTCACTATCCCAGTACTCGTGAATCTCAATGGCCCAAAACTGAAGTTTTTCAGTTCGTATCCTGAAAGACGAGATACATTTCAATAATCACATAAACACGCCTACGTATTACTAGGGCGGACATTCAAAATAGCTCTGATCACAAACGACAATGTTGTTCATATTGGAAACAACTTACGGGAAACCTTTTCAGTCTCATTTTCAGTTGAGATGAAATTCATAAGATCTAGTACAGACTTTTCAAATAATAAACATTTGTTGAAGGAAGGAATTTATCGATCCAGTCGAGGCAGAAGAATTAACAGAAACAAACGAGAGTTGTTTCACATGATCGCTGACGTTTCAACGACTTAGTCCGCCGTTCTCATCAAAGCTCTGAGGAGAACTAAAGGACTAAGTCGTTGAAACGTCAGCGATCATGTGAAACAACTCTCGTTTGTTTCTGTTAATTCTTCTGCCTCGACTGGATCGATAAATTCCTTCCTTCAATTGTAAACAGGTCGAGGGATAACTTCTCTTCTAATTAATAAACATTGGTCATCGGGACCCCAGGAATCAAATTATAACAGGAAAAATTACTTTTTTGGGGACCCTCTCGTGTATACAATGCAATTTAGTGTGGGTATATTGATTAAACAATAAACGTTTTACGTACTTCAGATCGGTTCTCAGTTCGTGTTCTATTATGATTCCACATAGTTTGTGTCTATCTCTGTCGTCCAAGTCTGAAGTTTCCAGGAGAGCTTGTCCAGTGGCCGTTTCTGCTAATAGTTTTTTCAATTGCTAGAATGAAATATAAAAGAAGTCTATAAAAGCGTTAGTTTGGCTGATTGTACAATCAGCTTACCAAATAGCACAGAAAATATTTAAGACTAGTAGTGAACTAGAGAATATCAATTCAATTGATCAATTACTCAAATTCAGGCTTGGCTTGGTGACAAAAGTTGTATCTCGTGTGGTGCACTCGGTAAGGTTAATTCTGACCGGTTGAAGGCTATTGCTTTCACGCCAACCCAATATGAGCATGGCTTTGAATCGGTCAGAATCTATTTCGCTAAGTATACATGAGTAGTGAGCAAGATGAGGATAACTACCTCGCCACTCTGTGTTTTTTTCGCAGTTCCCTTTGAGGTTTCCACTGAACCTTTTGTAGTAGCCTCTGGAGGTACAACTGATCTTTCTTCGGGTGTATCGGCTAGTACAGCACTTGAAGTACTCTCCGTCGATGGATTGGGTGTAGCAAGATCAACAATGGTACCGTTGAGCGACAATGACGGTGCAACAGTCTGGAAGCAATGGAAGTAGTTTAATTACATGAAGATAAAAAAAATATGATTTACACTGCTACATTTCTTAGCCTGCCTATCAGTCGTTACTATCCACCGTTGCTTTATTATGAACAATATTTAAAAAGAAAAGACCAGATGATTTAATGGTAACAAGGAAAAAGGGCTCAGCCTCAAAGTGCTTCGTTCAATTTATAATAGATTTGCATGCAATTTTAATAGCAACAGGGTTTGATTGATTCTGAATTTTCAGTGAAAAAAAATTTCAAACACTTCTGAGAATGCAGAAATGCGAAATAGTAGAATCTTTGACCTAACATTGCAAACAATGAAATATAATTTACGATGATTGAGGAAGATTTCATAAATTCAAATTATCGACGATTTTACGTATCTACAGTAAAACCCCGGTCCTTGTCCACTCTGAGGACCGATGGTCTCAGTCCACGGAACAGCAGAACGTCAAGAGACGCTCGGAAAATGACGAAAGAGTTTCAGAGCCGTACCAATAGATTCGAGCCCCCAGTATGAGTGCGTCACGTAATATTGTCAAATATTTCTCCAAATTACTAGTGTTGTGGTAAGACACTCCTTACTGGAGTAAATTACTTTTCAAAGAATCAAAATCGATTTAATCCCCGCGAACACAAAAATATGCAACTTTGCGCTGATTATCATGATCAATCTATTCGACGCAACATTAGTCGAATCGCAGGTAATAAATATCATTCATTAAGAACTCGCTGCATACTATCTTTTTAGTCAAATGTCAAAGAATTTCCGCCCGGAGTTTTACAAAGGATGTTGTAAGTATCAATACATCTTAACCTCACAAGTTCGGTCACAAGGCCGCGCCAGGGCGAAACAGCTGACGGCAGCGTAGCCACGGCCCTGGAACGGTGGACTCGGACTGAAGTTGTACAGGGACCGCGGTTTTACTGTATTTTACTAACGAAATAGAAGACAAACTGACCCTGCAAAAAATGTCGGATGAAGTTATACGATTCTATTCGAATCTAATATGGTTTTTGTACCCGTACTCTATCCGAACCTATCGGAACGTATAGATTTCCGATAGGTCCAGATACAATACGCTAAGAACCGGATACATCCGGATAGGTTCGGATACAGTACGGGTACAAAAACCATATTAGATTCGAATAGAATCGTATAACTTCATCTGACATTTTTTGCAGGGGACAGGCAATCGCGAATCATGCATAACAGAAAAATCGAGAAAAAAAGCCCTCACCTCATCATTCTTTTTTTGAACGATTTCGTTTCGCTTCCTTAAAAATACACATCTGGGTCCCACCTTAGGAATCAATTCCCTAACCACGTCAGGTGGCATTGTCAAGAGCGTTTCCTTGTCAATACTACTTCATCTATTAGAGTGGAAAAAATAATAAGCAACTGGTGATTTTATTTTTTGAACAAAAGTTATTGATAGCAGGATACCCAAGATATCCGGGCTCCATGAATCATGAATCAGTTGAAGGGGAAATCAATCATTGAATTGAAATCTCATTATTGCAAAAATTAACGAGAATCGACTGAATCATTGAAAACTAAAAACTGCCTTTGACTCTGTTTTGCACGTAAATATTAGATATCACTTTCGAAAGCTCTCAATTTGAACTTGAGTCAATTCGAGCTGAAAAACAGACAAATTATAGAAAATCAATTTGAATTGTTAGAGAATACTGAAAATGCGCTGTATTTTCCAATATCAACTGGAACGAGAGAGTAAATTATCAAGTATAATCAGTATAAATCAACTCAAAAAATTATTATCAGTTAAATCTTGAGTGGACTTCCTCTTCAAATCAATTTCAATCACGCAAAAACAAGTTGGGAATTTAACTAGCAAGTATGACCGTCTAATTTAAAACTCATATACGTCAAACAGAATTCAAACAAGATGAGTAGGTGGCGCGTTTTATGTATATATTTATTTTCATCTAATTCTCAATTACCCTGAACATCGATAATCGCAAGAAATCGGTGAATAATATCAGGAGACTCTATAAAGTCTTACGCCAAGTAGATTAATTATTTCTCTCTGACTTACACAGCTCACACCAGTAAGATCTCTCGCCACACATAACGTACCAACAGGTTATTCATTTTGGTCAAGAAAAAAATCAATCTGTGGTAAATATCTCGAATCAAGACCGAAATAGAAATTAATTGCAAGATTAAACAATCGGGATTTTGCATCGATTTTTTTAAAATTCTTATATGCATATAATATATAAAGGCACTTACTGCCTCCACTAATTGTGGTTGATTTTTTTTTTGTTCCGTAAAATAAACATCAACAGTTACAGGCAATAGTTTTTTTGGTATTAGTATAAAGATGAACCTTAGCGTGGGTGACATGATGGCGTAGTAATGTCTGACCCGTTATTTGGATGGAATTTAAGAAAAATACTATTCTCATCGTCAATTTTTATACCAGCAAAATATGAATATGAGAAAGAAAACGCGCAAAATCCCAATTTATATATCAAACTGACAATGAGATACTAGAAGAAAAGAGTTACTTCCAAGTCCTGGGGGTTCAACACACTGTTGTAACGGCTTTCACGCGGATCGTGTCTTCAGGTCTCGCTTATGACACGCTCGCTTATGACTCGTATTGCAAACTCATACTCGGCGTTTAAGACACCGAGTTCTCCTCCATGGTGCACAACATACTATTATTTGTAAATATCAAACGTCCCAAGTGAAACGAGGGTCGAGTCGCCATGAGTGCGAGAGAGAATGTATTGGTTTCACGGTGGTATGAGGCAGAAAGCCGATATTTTTGTCGCGGTGACGCTATTCTTGGGAACGGTGCAATTAAAAATTTTTTTTTTCAAGTTTTTATGGATAATTACAATTGAAACAGATACTATGTCGATTTATCACGTATGATTGATGAAACGTTTCTAAATTTTCTATTTACGAAATTAGATACGGAGATAGGCATGACGACAGAAATAACCCCATGTGTGCTTGTACCAAAGGCCCAGCTGTCGGCCATGTCTGGCCCAAATTTCGTCGAGCGTTGGAATAGACAATACACCCAAGCATGGTCCACGATTGAAATGATAACACTAGGCCGAGAATGGGCAGAGTGTTCTGCCAAAGCTCAGCCCAAGCTTGCATTAATGTACAGGGTGGAAAGAAATGATTGGTCGCCGGTTCGCCAGACAATTCTCTAGCTCGAGATCGGTGAAGATCTATCAAAACTTGTAGCCGCAGAATTGACCTTGAGCTTGGAAGTTGAGGTCAAATTTTTTTATTGTCTCAAAAAATTCTTCTCGTCCAGAGGAACAAAAGTCTCAAAGGGACCATGGGTCGATAATGCGATCTTCTGTGTGAAAAAACAGCTCGAAGGCAAAATCAAATCTAAAAAATTATTTTTATATCATTATGAAATATGGTTAAAAGGGACTCAGGATTAGGCAACGATATAATCATAAAGGAAGCCTTTCATCACTCAGCCGAAAAGTTTTATTGAGAAGGATGAAAAAGTTATTGTTTCTCAACTGTGACCACGATTTTTGCGTCTGTAGCAAGAGATCAGGTCTCCGCGGTTCGTCACTCCCGCAGTAATTATTGACTCCAAACCCTCTCCGCTGTGTGTGTGTGTGTGTGTGTGTATGTGTATGTGCCTAGTTGTGTTGACGATGGCGTCGTTGACGCGGAGCCCAAAGAATTGCACCGTCGGCTCTTATCGCTCTTAACATGCGAGCTTGGACTCCCGCTTCAATATGTCGCCCTCCATTGCGCAAGCAAGCCCGCAGCCTTTCTTCCAAATTTATCCGAACACGAGTGAGAAGATTGCGGTTTCTCATTAGCCTTGCTACACCCTCGTCTATCCGGCGTCGTAGATCAGCTACCGTCCTCATCGCCCTACCAGATCGGTAAACGATCGCCTTTAAAGCTCCCCAAAAGAAAAAATCTAATGGATTGAGATCCGGAGAGCGGGGGGGCCATAAGTGGGGTGCAGGATACCGTCCCATCCAGCGAGTACCGAACATGTCATTGAGGAAAGCGCGGACGCGGAGACCCCAGTGGGGTGGTGCCCCATCGTGCATAAAATAAATCCTGTTTCGGCGTTCTCGGGGAATTATTCTGCGTAGCCGGAGCACAAGTTCGTGTCATAGAAAATGCAGATAATTCGCAGTATTCAACCGCAATGGCAGATAGACAGGGGCAACGAACTCATTATTTATTATTCCTGCCCAGACGTTAATAGCGAATCGACCCTGAAACACTCGCTGCATCGTAGCATGCGGATTTCGTCTAGCCCAGATGCGAAGGTTCTGCCTGTTGATTATTCCAGTACTGGAAAAGCTTGCTTCATCCGTAAATAATATGTTTTCAAGGAATCGAGGGTCTCTATTCAGTCTTCGCAGCATCCATCGGCAGAAATTTGCTCGAGCTTGGCGATCTCCAGGCTTCAATGCTTGCACGTATTGAACACGATAGGGTCTTAATCCTTCTTCGCGTATTATGCGCCTCACTGTCGTATGCGATGTTCCCACGCGGGCGGCTATCCGACGCAAGCCCATGACCGGATGAGCCCGTGCTAGCGCAATGACGCGTTCTTCAATTCTCCATTGGACGCGAGGACGGCCAGCCCGGTGATAGCCAGCACGTTGGACTTCAAATCGTTCCTGATCGGCAAAACGCTCGTCGAGACGTTGGAAATCACGCCTGTCTGGGATTTCACCCGGACGGAGACGTCGATTACCGGCACGATTTCGAGCTATCTCAGCGTAGATTTCGCGAGCTCGGGCATAATTCCCAAAAGCGTCGTCTATCGCTCGTAGCATTAGACGTTGATCTCGGGCATCTCGTGGGCCCCGCCGCTCCATAATTTTTCGGTTACGCGTTTTCGATTCGAAGAAGGAAATATTTTCCAATCAATTTTCGGAGGATCACTTTTAAGAGCTATATTCGCATCCAGACATCCAAGGGAAAATATAATAATGGTTGCAATTCTTCTATTCAAAAGCGCAAGAGCAGAGCATGTTTGGACAGTTCACTGGCTAACCATACACATAGCGCGCCGTGCACGCTTTCCTCTGGGTAGCAAACATCGAAGGGGCATGAGCCGACACGCTGGGATCCGTAGCACGTCGGGTAAACTCGGCTCGAGCCGACTTTAGCCAAGCGAGAGAGACATCCGAAGCGTCACCTTCTTAGTCAAACATATTCTTCCTGAGTCCCTTTTAACCATATTTTATAATGATATAAAAATAATTTTTCAGATTTGTTTTTGCCTTCAAGCTGTTTTTTCACACAGAAGATCGCATTATCGACCCATGGTTCCTTTGAGACTTTTGTTCCTCTGGACGAGAAGAATTTTTTGAGACAATAAAAAAATTTGACCTCAACTTCCAAGCTCAAGGTCAATTCTGCGGCTACAAGTTTTGATAGATCTTCACCGATCTCGAGCTAGAGAATTGTCTGGCGAACCGGCGACCAATCATTTCTTTCCACCCTGTACATCCCCATTCTTGGGCCAATACGGGGAAATTAAACGAGCCAATGCTTGGGTAATGCTTGGGCAACGTTCGGTTTTCACTAATCCCATACGTTTACCAACGAGTGGGCCATACATGGTAAAATAAACGGGACAACAATTTGCCAAACGTGTGCTTATACCATAGGCCCAGCTGTCGGCCGTGTCTGGCCCAAATCTCGTCGAGCGATGGAATAGACAACACACCCAAGCATGGTTCACGGTTGGAATGATAACACTAGGCCGAGAATGGGCAGAGTGTTCTGCCAATGCCCGGCCCAAGCTTGCATTAATGTACATCCCCATTTTTGGGCCAATACTCGGAAATTAAACGAACCGATGCTTGGGAAACGCTTGGGCAACGTTCGATTTCCAGTAATCCCATACGTTTACCAACGAGTGGGCCACACATGGTAAAATAAACGGGACAACAATTTGCCAAACGTTTTGCCAATGTTCACCACAGATCTGGGGAGATGAACATGCCCAGCTATTGACTTGCACAAGTTGGACATTCATGGCCCAATGATTGGGTGATATTTGTCCCAATCTTGACCCATACCTGATGCATACGAGAAATAGTGGTTTCACTGACATAATTAGGGCCATGTAGCATGTAGATGCAAACATTATTTATTGTAAAAAATAATAGGAACATAGACCCATTCATTACAAGAATAGGGTTATCAATCAAATTTGGGAACTAAAAACATAAAAAAGATGAGATGTATGTATGTGTATGTCTATACATTTGTATATGGGGCATTCCACGCCAACTCGACCAGTGTTAAATCCCGACCATCTCAAAATCATTCCATGTTTTTTTTCTAACATTCTACTCAGTAAAAAACGCGTCCTGAATTTTTTCATATTTTTTTATCAAACCGTTAATTTGTTATAAATTTTTGAAGTTGATTGAGAATGCCCCTTTTTAAGAATCTGAAAAAAATTCTCAAAAATCCAGTGGATGACGCAAAACAGCTCCCGTTTAGGAAAACATTTGCCGAATTTTTTTTCTATTTTTTTCTCTCAATTCAGAATTTTCTCATTTTTGAAACTGAAATTATCTGACACAGGATCAAATTTCAAGCGTCAGACGAGGTTCAATTTACTCGGAAACGTTCGGTTTCACCATTTATGACCCTTATTTGACGCTTACAATTTGATCCTGTGTTAATTTCAGTTTTGGAAATTAAAAATTTCTGAATTACGTGAAAAACAGAAAGTTAAAAAAAAAAATTCGGCCCACGTTTTCCTAAACGGGGGCTCTGTTTTGTGTCATCCACTGGATTTTTTAGAATTCTGTCAGATTTTTCAAGAGGGGCATTCTCAATCAACTTCAAAAATTCATAACAAATTAACGGATTGATAAAAAAAACTCTGAAAAAAATGTAGGACGCGTTTTTTTACTGAGTAAAATGTTAGAAAAAAAAACATGGTATGATTTTGAGATGGTCGGGGTTTAACACTGGTCGAGTTGGCGTGGAATGCCCCATATACGTGTTACACTTAACTCTATATTGTACTAAAGTACGCTTTAGACTATCTTTTGTTACATACGGTTTATCAAACATGAGTGATCATGAAATTAGAAACTAATTAAGATTAACCTGGACAATTGACTTTGTACTTGTACTTATTCCTTATTCATTACAATACCTTAAAGTTTTACTTTATCTTTGTTATTTTAAGATGATTATGTTGTACTTTTGGCTTTATCACAAATATAAAATTATCACTTAAATTTGTCTCCAATTGAAAACAAAAGAATCATAGTAGATGTATACTAATATGCTTAAAAAAAAAGTTTATTTGGATCTGACTAATATAATTTTATCATACAGCAAATCGCTGTAAATTTTCAAGATTAAGAGAAACCTCTAGTAAGTTTTCGTTTTGTTGTTGTTGTTTTTTGTTGTTTACTCATAAAATAGGAACCTTAAAGTTCTATTTTATCTTTTTTATTTTAAGATAATTATGTTGTACCTTTAGCTTTATCACGTATATAAAATTATGACTCAAATTTGTCTGTAAATAAAAAAAAAATAATAATAATGGTAGATATATACTTATATGCTTCAAAAAAAAACCAGTTTATTTCGAGCTGGCTGATGTAATTTTATCATACAGCAAATCGCTGTGAACGATCAAGACTAAGAGAAAACTCTACTCTTTTTCTATTGTTGTTGAGAGAGTTGATTTTTGTTTCCGAATTTGATAAAAGAAGTTCAAGCCAAAATTCCTATTAGTAATTTCCATTTACAATAGTATGTATCTTGAAAAACAATTTCAGTTTCCTACGGTGAAAGTATACGTAAAAAGGTTAAAAATTTTCTTCCTCAAAATATATGCTACGAAAAGTGAAAAAATACCACCATAAATCTTGGATTGGAATTTTATTGATCGATATCGAGAACGGAAAATGAACTTTCTGAAAAAAAAAACGGTAAAACTGTAAAGTTCCGCATTCAATTTCCCAAATACAATAGTTAAAGTTTAAATCTTCTGTGAACCTTTCCCCTCCTTGTATGCTTTGCTACCTTCGCAGCTTTAGCTGCCTTTGCAGCTTTTACTGCCTTTGCATGATTCACTGCTTTGGTAGCAGCATCCCTTTCAGCTTTCTCAGCTGCAGCTTCTGCTGCCATCGTAGCTTTTAGTGCCTTCGCATGATTCGCTGCTTTGGTAGCAGCATCCCTTGCAGCTTTCTGAGCTGCAGCTTCTGCCGCGATCGCAGCTTTCACTGCCTTTGCATCATTCGCTGCCTCGATAGCAGCTTCCCTTTCAGCTTTTTCAACTGCAGTCTTTGCATCTCTTTCGGCTTTGCCACCCTCACGATCTCCTGCCCGGGATAGCCATGTGCCGGTGTGGCTTCGAATCTGCTTTGGCTTTATTTTATTGGCATACTTTCTCATCAATATTTCTGGAAATACAACAAATTCCATTTTGATTAGTATTACAAGGAATTTTTATCAATGTAAGAGCCATAGAATTATTGTTAGCAAAAAGAGACTGAATTCTGTATACCAACGCAATGCTATTTCTTTGAGTTCGCTAGAAAAATGTTGCTGATAACAATATCTTCTGTGTCATAACTCCATAACAGACTCCATTTCGTACCGACAGTTTGAATTCATATTATACCGTGAGTAAACGAGGAAAGGTAACGCTCCGAAACCAGCACACGCCTGAGTCGTCCGTGTATCGGGTGCGTTCGGCCAGGCGAGAGAGACAGCGTGCGGCAGCTGGAGACAGAGAACTTCGCGGGCCGGTCGTCCGTTTGCGAGTTTGGTTGGGGAGGGGGAATCGTAATTTGCCAAATTAATATGGTTAATAATAATCGCGAATAAAATAATCAGGCCTGATTTGAACGCATTATTATTCCGCGAACATTTATTCGAAGTTATTCGAAGAAGTTCAGACATGGTTATTGAATAAATAAAGTTAGTGAATCGTTTGAACGAAAAAAGATACGAGATAAATGAAGACGCCAAAGTAGCTCGTTATAGTAACTCATTTATTATCAGAACGTAAGTGACCAACCCTTTCCTGTTTCAATCATTTTGATTGGTTTATTATCGTAGTTTTAGACATTCTCCCTCAAGGCATTGTTTAAAAACGGAGCACGCCAAGACTCGACGCAAGGTGCTAGGGTTGACGTTCAAGTCCTACGGAGGTGAAACTTCTCCGTCTCTCATCTCATCGGAGCGAGCCAACGTTTAAGTCCTACGGAGGTGAAACTTCTCCGTCTCTCATCTCACGGAGCGAGCCTAAGGCGAGAGTACACATATGTAATTGATAAAAATATACGCACTATATACATACTTGAAGAGTATATATATTCCTAAAACCTCTGAGAATATCTCGTTTATACCTATAAGAGACTGATCATCTATCACTATAGCGGTTTCTGTTTTCTCCCGAGCTGAGGACTCTGTAAAAAAATCCATGTGTGTCAATGGGCGAAAAAAGGGAAGAATTTACGTCATGCTTGGGAATATCTAATATATATTATTTTTTTTACTTGTAGACAGAGAAGAAACAATTTCCTTATCTCTTTGTTGTGATACAGAACACTCAGCTTGTTGGGTGACTGTGACGGATACTTGGCTTTCGGAACCTATACAAATTATAAAAATATGAATTACGACGTTTAGAATTTTATAGATGATAATTTCCTCACAAATTACCTTGATCAACAGAGGTTGATGTTTTTCGGACATTCTTTTTCGCCATTGCCAAAATATTCGCAGTTTCTTTTGCCGAAAATATTTGAGGATTTCCTGGATCACTGAGATTATCTGCGACATCCCCGTCGATACTTTTTATTTCAGACGTCGTATACGATTCTTGTAAGTATGACGCAGCAATTTCGAAAGAAGCTACGAGAAAATATAGAATTTTTTTTATAACTTTACCAAGAGCAGAAAATGAATAATAATTTAGTAACGCTGTGGCTATTTTTTCGATTAATACAAATGTTCATCACATTATTTGTACTGATTATATCAACAGATGACACAATTATTTATAGTACGAAGAACTTAAAGAATTGATCGGTGTCTACAATCTCGTCATCCTCATCAGTGAATAATATTTATTTTAATTTAGCTGAATGGAAAGAACTCGATGCATTTTTCTTTTGTGGCCTGAATGTATTGAAACGACGCAATGGCGTTAATGTAACATCACTCTTTTAAAAACTCGCGTGCTTCTTTGATAATTCGAACTTCGACCTCTGGAAAATCATCCTTGGGTGGAAAACATTCCTGGACCCACTTTGAAAGATGCATATAGTCGCATTCTTTCGGATACCTGCAAATCCACCTTGCACTCGTTTGTGAATAAAATACCCATGATCTAACAACCAAATCAACCAGTAGTTGTTTGTTTTTAATTTCCCCGCAAAATTCTACTACTACATGAGTGGTATCGGCTTTTAAAGCCATTTTTTCGGTAGTGATCAACACGATATTTCAGCTTCTGAAATTAGAAACAAAAAAATCATATTCAATTATTTAATAAGGAGGTACATACACCTTCAAATGGATTTAAATTCTCATGAAGAATTTTTTTTTCTCGAATTGACAAAGTTATTCAGTTTTCAGTTTTTTTTTTTTTTTTTAATTTTGCATTTTCTAATGCTAATTTCTCCAATCTCTTCACCAAAAATTGACATATCAAAAAGTTCTGTTTGTTTAATAAAGGAGTATTTTGAAAAATTTAAGACCAAGATGATTGAAATCGGTCCATCAGTGCTCCTTATTCTTTATGACAACCGGTCAAGATCTTCATTCTTCAAAAATCCACTTGAAACTTTTTGCTATTACTGTCGACTCTCGTGTTATGATGGATTGTAAGTAACTAGCTCTATGCCGTGCAAGCTTTCACTATTCACCGGAGCTCCGCAAGCCTATTCGCAGCTTCCACGCATCCTAAATTCTGTAGTTGGGCAATGGCTATGAGTCTTTAAGGAGAGTTTGAGCAGAGTTTCTAGCAGGTTTCTCAAACCTCTTGAAAAAGTAATCGCTGCAATAGGAGCTGCTACGCAAGACAGCGCTAGACTGTCAAAATAAATACTAGCAACAAAGGTTCGATATTCTGCTATGAAGAGACTTATTTCACATGCTGTGCAACGCGTCGAAAATGCATTGCATTGCTAGCCTGCCGAATCAGCTGATTTATTGATCACAGATTTTTCTATGAATGTTGTTATCTCCATCCTAACCTGTAAAATGGAAATGGTTCATTGTAACAACACCGTTGGCTTCCCGAAAATGCTCCTATTCTTCAAAATTGATTTTTTTTTTTTAATTTAAAGGTGTACATAACCCCCTTAACGTGAGTGAGATTGTTTAGGTGTTCCAGGCGAGCGAGATTAATCTTTGAGGTTATGTTCTGAACAAGATTGAAAAAAATAGAGCTCGACACTGAGTGCTTCGATTCGCATTGTCTATATTACGTTAATAGGAAATTAGTAGAAGGGATGGGAAGCTTCTGGACCTAGATCCCCTTACCGACATGGTTACCGACCGACGGGTTCGCATCCGTGCTATTTAACGACAGTGGGTAAGTTACCCCGGTGCCCCTGTTACCGACCGATGGTTCTATTTACCGACAGTGGGTTACCTCCGGTGCCCCCTGTTACCGACCGATGGTTCTATTTACCGACAGATGGCGTCCCTAATTTTTCCGAGAGATGGCGCCCTTAATTGTTCATTTCCCAGATGGCGCCCCCTAATTGTCCATTCCTCAGATGGCTTTTCTGGAAAATTTATTTCCCACGCGGGTGGCGGCAAAGATCAAAGGTTTTGTTTCCAAGAATTTTTTTCAAAGGTTTTGTCTCTGATTTCCTTTCCCACGGTGATATCAAAGGATTTTTCCGTAAAAATAGCTAATTTACACACCTGCATGCGGCTTGAGTCAAAGGGAGGTGATATTTTCTAACCCCCACACCCGATCCCTTTCCCGCGGTGATATCAAAGGTTTTGTTTCCAAGAATTTTTTTCCCCACACATGCGGCGGGGATCAAAGGTTTTGTCTCTGATTTCCTTTCCCACGGTGATATCAAAGGATTTTTCCGTAAAAATAGCTGTTTTTCGTCTACAGGAAACATACAATGTCTCACTCCATCAACCCTTCAGACTCCGATCGGGACTCATCGATTCCCTTTACGGATGTGATTTTGGATGTGCAAGGCTTTTTACACGTCACTTTTATTATAAAAATAGAAATTAATTGTCATTATTATTATTATCGCTGCATTCGAATGATGCTGGATGCGGCCAAAACGTGGCTATTTATCTAAGCTAGGCTACACCCCACCCCTACAGACTGAGGGTGGTGAGAAATACAACTCCTATTTCATCACACCTGTATAACCTGATGGATCAGATTTCGGACGATTGTTGGACGGCGCCATGTGTGGGTGTGGTGGGAAGAAAACCAATCGACATGATGTTGATGATGAGCAAAGCGGAAGGGCGAGCAGAGGGACAGATCCCATCTTAGTACTAAATAAAAATACCTTAAAAACTATGGGTATAGGTTTTAAATAAAATATCGCAGACAGACAAAGAGAATTAAAATTTTCAATGATTGTGTTTTTTTATTTTATTCACAGGTGATACAGTTGTATATAGTAATCCCTCAGACCGCTGAGGGGGTGGTCCCAGTCCACCTCGGGGTGTGTTTGCCCCCAGCG
Organism: Euura lappo; assembly: GCA_018257835.1. NCBI lineage: Eukaryota > Metazoa > Arthropoda > Insecta > Hymenoptera > Tenthredinidae > Euura > Euura lappo. The sequence goes on from JAEUYN010000719.1 coordinate 21,555, forward strand.
GCCTTGGTGCATCCATAGGATGCCGTAGTTATCAAAGTCATTTATCGGTTCCTGCAACCGATCGTTGTTACTGCGCTCATTTCTGCGCCACCACCGGCGCTGAGCTATCACCTCTATGCTCAACCATCCTGGTAGGATCTAGAATCAGACATATAGGACCACGTTATTATTACAAAATTTGCGCACTTTGACACTACAAACTCTGCATTGTATGCAAAATTTTGGCTGACTCATAATTATTCACTGATCACTTACTTAACTATGTTTGCCATTTTTTAAAAACTTATTTAAAAACTTTTTCTGAGTCTAAAAACGTTTTCGAGTTTTCGGTCAAGACGCAGCGGACTTTGCAGAATGATGCTGGTTGCTGCAGAAACGGGTGCTATTTATCTAAACCGGAGTACCACACTCTTGCAGTTGAGGGTGTGGCTAGCGAAATGTGTTACTTACTCTTCTCCTTACCGAAATATGCACACCCCTTTCGCACCTGCAAGTTCACATGGAAATACCCCACTCAGGCCGCACAAATGCTGCAACGGTCAAACGTGATTCAATGCAGTAGACAACTATCGCGGCGGGTGGAAGTTTATGTGGCACTTCTCAAAGCCGCCGCCTCCTGGTGGTCTACAATATTTACCCTCAAACCCTTTTTTCTTACGATGGGAAAAACAAACATCGACCACCGAAATTCGTAAACAATGCAGTTGATTTTCACGATGGGGAAGCAACATTGACCACCGAAAGTTTTCTCGTGAGAAATGCGGCCGACATCGTATTGAAAAGTCAAACGATTCCAATCCCAGCTGTCAATAGGAGGTGAAATAATGCGGAACCGTGGGAAAGAGATGCGATTTCCCACAAGTAAAGTGTGTATCACTGTATATGCTTGAATTAAATGCAAAATTCGCATCACTCGTCCTTATCATCGAACGCGTATGCATCTGAGGATAGGTTGCATCATCCAAATTTCCCCTCCTGAAGATGCCACCTCGGAGGGTGGGTGAAAAATTTTCTTTGAGGATGCCGACAATCGCCCGCCGCCACCTCATGTGTGTGTATAAAAGGGGCTGCACTCTTGATTTGGAGAATCATTCGCTCTCAGTCCTCCAAAGTGATATTTTGTGTAAAAAACATGGTTGAGCAGTTGTGTTCGGATCTCGTCGCATTGATGGCGGAGGCGTACACCCACCTGATTACAATGGCGCGGAATGCGGCCAGTGACGAGTATATTGCACACTGGATCGAGAACGGGCGGCGGAATATTCAAACTTTGAATAATCTTTTGAACACGCCCAAGATGCGCATCGCTGAAAAACAATTAATACAAAGTAAAATATCACTGCTGCAATCTTGGGCGGCACAGTTCGCACAGCGTCGTCGACCCGTCGTTGGTGCAGGGATTGGCGATAATATTCACAATCGTGTTCAATGGAGCGATCTCGACAGTGCATTTAACAGCAGGATTCGCACTGGGGTCGTCGCCAATCTCCGACATCGCGACCTGCAGGCATTTCTGACTGATGCCGGCATGCTAACGATCGAGCATCTGAGGAACGTGCAGCGGAGCGAGGGTAACGTTAAAACAAACGTTAACCTGACATGTCTATTCGAGAACGTGAAGGGGGACAGCGTTGAGGAGGACATGAAATCCTTCACCACGCGAAACGAGATCATTCTGCCCTCAACGGATCTCGTCGGCTGGTTCAACGATAAAATAGTGAATCAGTTGCTGGTGAAGGTCGAAGATTTCGAGCAGCGAGATTCCGGTTGGAGTATGCTGGAAATTGTCAATGTGGTGATTAACATCAACCGCTACCAACCCCTCGCCGGTGGCATTTCAACGTTCGTCACGCTGCCAAAGGATATTCAGCGGAAGAGGGCGGTCGTAAACATCCAGAATAATGACGAGCGCTGCTTCCTCTGGGCCCTGACCGCGGCGAGGCACCCTGTCAACAGAGATTCGGAGAGGACCCACAGCTATCGACGGTACATCGATGAGTGGGATTGTACAGGCGTAAGTTTTCCCATGACCCTACACGGTGTGGCGAAGTTCGAGAAACTTAATAATATTAAGATAAATGTAAAATACGGGATCGAGCATGAAACTTTTAGGGATAGTGCGAAGGAGGGAAAAAGTGTTATCGTCCCTTTGTATTTAAGTAAAAATTTGATAAATCCAGAAGAGGATGCGATCCATTTACTCATGGTCGAGTCTGGCGATGATGAGGAAATGGATATCGGCGATATTGACTTGGACGATTACACTCCGCGATTCCACTTTGCTTGGATTAGAAATCTATCGCGTTTAGTGCGTAGCCAACTTTCACACCATGCTCATCAACACTTTTTGTGTGACCGATGTTTGTGTCACTTCGCGGTGCAAAGTAGCTTTGACAAACATAGAGGCGACTGCACGCGTTTGAACAAGGTGCGAATGCTTTTCTCGGAGAAAAATAAAAATCTAGAATTCAAAAATTTCCGAAATAAGGGTCGGGTGCCGTTCGCTGTCTACGCGGATCTCGAGTGTATACTGAAACCCGGTGCAAACGAATCCCAAGAGCATATCCCGCATAGTGCGGCATTTTACGTGCATTGTTAATGCATTATAATGCATTATCGAGGTATGCGAGTAAACGGGGGCCCGATTGCATCGAATGGTTCGTCAATCAGCTTCGTGACTTGGCCGTGAACGTAGAGTCGCGAATTAAAAATATCATCCCCATGAAACCGCTGACTCAAGTGCAACGCGATCGACACGCACGCGCGAAAAATTGCTACATTTGTGAGAAACCGTTCTCATCGGGAGATAAAAAGTGCCATGATCACTGTCACTTCACGGGGGAATATCGCGGTCCCGCGCATAATGGATGCAATCTAAATTACAAGGAAACACAAACGATTCCCGTGGTGTTTCACAATTTTTCGGGTTATGATTCGCACTTTATCATTAAATCTCTGGCCACATCTTTCCCCGGGGAAATTACCCTGCTGCCAATCAATAAAGGAAGATATATCTCATTCACGAAGCGGGTTGACGGTACCTTTATGCACCTGAGATTCTTAGATTCGTTTCGGTTCATGGCCAGTAGCCTCGACAAGCTGGCATCGTACATTGATAATAGAGGTAAAAAGATAACCCGCTCTTTCTACAGCAATCTCGAAGAATTTGAATTAGTGATCCGCAAAGGTGTTTTTAACTACGAGTACATCGATAGTTGGGAAAAACTCGACGAGTTGAGTCTGCCCGATAGGGGGAATTTCTATTCAAAACTCAGCGACTCGGGCGTCTCCGATGCGGATTATCAGCATGCAAAGAATGTCTGGGGTAAATTCAAACTGAACACTCTGGGCGAGTATTCGGATTTGTATTTGAAAACCGATGTTCTCCTGCTTGCTGACGTTTTTCAAAATTTCCGAGAGAGCTGTTTCCAAACGTACGATTTGGATCCCCTTCATTATTATACGGCATCCGGTCTTGCCTTCGATGCCATGTTGAAATATACGAAGGTCAATTTACAGCTCTTGGACAACCCCGAAATGGTTTTATTTGTTGAAAAGAGTATCCGTGGAGGCGTGGCTCAATGCTCGAACCGCTATGGTAAGGCCAACAACCGATACATGCACGATTTTGATCCATGCAAAGAGGAATCATACATCATGTATTTCGATGTAAATAATCTGTATGGTGCAGCTATGAGTGAGCATCTACCCTGCGGTTCATTCGAGTGGGAGCACGAATCAATCGATGTGATGAGCATTCCGGATGATTCACCGATTGGTTACATGCTCGAGGTCGATTTGGACTACCCGGTAGAGCTGCACGAGCAGCATAAAGATTTACCGCTCTGTCCCGAGCATTTTACCCCACCCGGTAGTAAAACAGCCAAATTGTGCACCACACTTTTACCCAAACATAAATACATACTTCATTATCGGAATCTGAAGCAATGTTTGGATTTGGGCATGAAGCTGGTCAAGGTGCATAGGATTCTGAAGTTTGCGCAATCTCCATGGTTGAAATCCTACATCGATCTGAATACCGACAAGCGAAAGCAATCGAAAAATGATTTCGAAAAGAACTTTTACAAGTTGATGAACAACGCGGAATTTATGCGGTGTTCGGCAAGACCATGGAGAATGTGCGGAAACACAAGAGCGTCAAGCTGGTTACCAGGTGGGGTGGTCGGGGTGGTGCGAAGGATCTGATCGCGAAGCCGAATTATCATAGCTGCACCATATTCGAGCGGGATATGGTTATTATAGAAATGAATCGTCTGAATGTTTATTTCAATAAACCAATATACATCGGTGCGGCCATTCTGGATTTATCAAAAATAATTCTGTACAAATTCCATTACAATTATATTAGGAGTAATTTTAGCGATAAGCAGGTTAAGCTGCTGTACACGGATACAGATAGTTTGATTTATCAGTTTTATGTACCAGACATCTATGAAATCATTAAGCGCGATGTTGCGACAACCTTTGATACCTCAGACTATCCGCCGGATACGTCTATGGTATCCCTCTTCTCAATAAAAAGCAGTTGGGTCTCATGAAGGATGAAAATAGTGGTAAAGTCATGATCGAAGTCGTAGCAGTACGAGCAAAACTTTATCTAACGGTGACGCAGGCGGAGAAGGGGGAGGTGGACGTTAAGAAACGGGCAAAGGGAATCAAAGGTTCGACGCTAAAAACCATCCAGGCTGATGATTTCCGAAAGTGTCTATTTGATCATGTGAATTTACACAAGGAGCAGTGTCTTATTGTCAGCAAGAAGCATGAGGTGCGCACCATTGTGCAAAACAAACTCGCCCTCAGCTGGCGTGACGACAAAAGAGTCCTAATACCTGGCGAAACGGATACTCTCCCTTGGGGTTTTCAGACTGCATGATAACTTACCCAAGCGAGGCCGGCCTCTACCCCCAAGACAACTCCCACATCTGAAATCTCAGTCCTTAAATCTAAATTCTCAAATCTCAATTCTCAAATCTCAATTCTCAAATCTTAATTCTTAAATCTCAATTCTTAAATCTCAATTCTCAAATCTCAATTCTTAAATCTCAAATTAGATCTTTCCCCACGTAGTTTCGAAAAGTTTCGGAAATTTCAAGTTTTTCTCGAAAAGTTTCGGAAATTTCAAGTTTTTTCAAGTTTTTTCAAGTTTTTTCAAGTTTTGAGGAGCGAATCGCGGCATCCGTATTTACATGTATAAGGTATAGGATAATTTGGAAAAACTTGAAAAAACTTGAAAAAACTTGAACAAACTTGAAAAAAGTTGAAAAAAGTTGAAATTTCCGAAAAAAAAGTAAAACTTCATTGTACAAACTAGTATTGAGACTACTTTAGGTTGTATATAAGAATAAACAAGGTGTATGTATGTATACTATTCATTTTATTGTCATTAAAAGATACATATTTTTCCCTCAAATGTGTGATTTATTTATCCAACTGTTGTGTGAACTGTCGAATCCCAACCACTTTACATATAGCTGATTGCCACGTTTGCGGAGGACCTTTTCCACAAGATAACCATCGGGGTATTGCACCCTGCTGAGCTCCAACTCGTAAAACCCGCCCTCAATGGGTTGCTGCAGGTAGTCGGTGAGTTTGTAGGTAGGTGGATTGGTATTTTTCACCTCGCTAACGGTGAAGATCTCCGTTGTCCAGTTAGGTGTATAACCCTTCTCGAAGACATTCTTGTATTTACTGATTCGGACCTTGTCGCCGACTTTGAATTTTCGCTTCAGACTGCTCCTCTTGATCTGTCGCGGTTTGTAGACACTTCGATACAGCTGTTTTTCATTGGATGCTGTGACGTTTTTCGGCTTCATCCTGATTGTCCGATGTTTGGTGTTGTTGTAGGATTCAATTAATTTGGGTAGAATATCGAGCCATTTGTAGGAGCCTTGGAGAGTGAATTGCTTCCACATTTTATTTTTCAGCGTTCGATTGAAGCGTTCGCATATGGATGCCTTCAAGTTGCTGAATGTCGAGTACATATTTACACCGTGATGCGCCATGAGAGCTTTGAATTCTTTGTTGTAAACTCTTTGCCCTGGTCGACGTGTAGATGTTTCGGTACACGCCCCTGCTGCAGCACAGATTTCATAGCTGACGTCACATCCGAGGCATTTTTACTCTTGATCGGTACACCCCAGGCAAATTTCGAGAATATATCGATAACCGTGAGGAGAAATTTGTGGCCTTTGTTGACACCCGAGTAGGCCGACATATCGACAAGATCGGTCTGCCAAGTCTCATCCAAGCCGCGTATATCCACATAACGTCTAGGATAATTACGTCTGGCCGGCCTATAAAGTTCATTCGCTATTGTCTTTTTCATGTCACCCGACATCTCTTCGAGCCCGCACTCACTGTTTCTTTTGATCGACCACCAATTGCATGCCAACGATAGTTTCCCCCAGCAAATTCACATCATACCTCAATTTTTCAATACTCTGAGGCACGGATGTCAAAACATCGCGAATTTCTTTGTCATTTTTCGCGATTTTCACCTCAATGGCGTGAACTGCGTCCTTGATAACGTTCTGGAGACTGTCAACTGCTCGCTGTACACGTTTATTGAGAACTTTCAGCGAGACGGCATCGTTTTCCTCCTGCGAATCGGCGATATTACACAATCGTTTGCTTGCTATATCGTACTGGTTGTCGGCGGTGATCTTGAATCCCACACCCGGAGGTCCGCGAATACCCGCTACACTTCTCACTTTTCCACCCGCCGTCAATTGACGACCGAATATGTCTATGCTCATTGCTCGACGGTCAATGCGTGAATGAAAATTTTATGCTTGATCTCATGCTAATAAATGATTTTAGCCTCGCGCGACTCCTCAATAATCGAGACTATTTCGTTGGAATGGCTGGTATTTCCGGCCGCCTGTGACGCCATAAGTAGTCGAAGTCTGTCGATAAGCTCGTTGGGGTTATCCCAGTAAACATAATCCATACTCTTTACGCGCAATCTTATGCTTTGGCAGACCTCCACCCTTCTTTTTCGGCGATTCCGCGTATTGGGCGATAAAGTTCTTGTACTTTGTACTTTTCACATCTCTGCGAATGCTTTTATCCGCTTTGTAGCCGTGCCGATGGACGTTTGTCGCTACGACGATTTCAGCATAGTTTTTTTTGTCCTCGGTCTTGAGGATGGTGGTGTCGGGTGATTTTTTGAACAATAATTCAAGCAATCCAGGCGTTGCTTTGTCCTTTTTACCGCCAACGTGCACCTGACTCGTGTCAAAGCTAATTTTCGAATCACCAATCTTCAATCCCTGCAGCAGCTGTTGAACGCCATATTTCTCATCCAATTCCGATCGATGCTCCGTCTCGAACATTTTCAAATACCGCCACACGGAATCCGTCGATTTCGGCTTTCTTATCGGTGTACTTGTGGCGGGTCGTGCTACAATTGTTTTGTCCCCATCGTCGTCGTCGTCGTCGTCGTCGTCGTTTGCATTCTGATCGTCCTCAATGTCGAAAAAAGCATCTTCATCCAGATCATCCGCTGCTGTCGATTCCTCGCCTTTTTTCATAGAAATATCCGGCTTCTCTTCTTTTTTCACCGCCCCCGCGTCTCCCGATTCGGTTTTAATTTCCTGCTTTATCTGCTGCTGCTTCGATGTATCCACCAACTCCTGCAGCGGCGTCACCAAAGGTTTGAACATCTCCCCCATTGCCTGCTCGGTTGTATCTTTATCCCTCCTAAGCATCTTATGTTTACGTCGTATCACCTCGCTAGCTTTCGCTATTTCACGCAACACATCATTGTGCTTACGAATCTGTTCGCTCTTCATGTTGCCACTCTGATTGTTGCAACTTGACTGCAAGTATTTCCATGCATCGGCATTAATTTATACTTATAAAGCAATCGAAACCTTTTCGATATCTCCCCGCGTTGATCTCGCTATCTTTGTCGATGAGAACGAAACTGTAATTGCCATCGTTCCAGCAGGCTGAGCAGAGATCTTTGAATTGTTGATACGTCATGTCGGTGTTCACGTGATCGGCGTAAATGTGCTTCAGATTCATCTCATCCTGGCGGAAGATCACCAATAAATTTGCATTATCACGTACGAGATGTTTTGGGATACGCGCGTATGTCTGACAGAGATAGAAGCTGTCCACATCTCTATGACGCCCCATGCAAAAGTATGCTCTGATATTGTCTTGCTTCTCACAGGCTACATCATCGAAAATCATCAGCGAGTTGGGACGCGCATCTTCTGGTTTCACCACCTCCTCGTGCTCACCGAAAGGGAAATAACCCATCCCCTCCACCGGCTCGAGTAACTTTCGCAAAAACTCATACTTTGGCTGGATGAGCGATTTCGAGTAGATGTACACATTTTCGAAGCGTAACCCGTTGCCGTGGGTGATTAGCGTGAGAAGAGCGTTCGTCTTGCCGCAATTTGAGGGGCCGCAGAAGACCGCGCGCACACTGTTGGGCAGTAGTTCACCGTGCCGTTTACCCTTTTTCTTTTTCTTCTTCTCGACCAATTTGTCGAAATTCGTGACGGGTAGTTTGCGGGCCTGATTTTCAAATTTCATGATGCTCAGTGGGTAGAGGACTACAAAAGACTAACACCCATCGTGTATAAATATAGGCTTTTATAGGGAAATCGGGTTAGTTGTCGATCGACTATGGTGGGGTATGCACGTAAGAAGTGCGGAAAAGGTCTGGTGAATAAAATCATCAATAATCTCCCAGTCGAATTACACGTGCCAGGGTACCAGTACTGTGGGCCGGGGACCAAATTAGCCAAGAGATTGGCTCGCGGTGATCCCGGAATCAATCCGCTAGACGCCGCGTGCAAACAGCACGACATTGCATACGAGAAGAATCGATCAAACATCGCGGCGCGAAACGCAGCCGACAAAGTACTCGCCGAGCGGGCGTGGAGTCGTGTTTCAGCCAAAGACGCCAGTCTGGGTGAAAGAGCTGTAGCCTGGGCAGTGACCAACACCATGAAGGGAAAGTCTAAACTCGGTATGGGAATCATGCGGAGAACCATAAAGAAGAAGAAGAAAAAGACAGGAAGGAGTTTGAGGAAACCCAAGAGTGGCGGCGTGAAGAAAAAGAAGACAATCACTCTGAAATCGGTCATTCAAGCAGCAAAGAAATCAATGAGACCCGGTCCCGGAGCCATTGAGTCGGCGTTGGCTGGGGCCCGTATAGCGGCGGCTCGAGGGACGGTGCGTGTGCCTCGCGTTCTACCTGTTCCCAAGAAAATCGGCGGTTTCCTGCCTTTCCTGATCCCAATATTGGGGGCTCTCAGCGCCACAGGAGCCCTGGCTGGTGGCGCCGCAGGTATAGCGAAGGCGGTCAACGAGGCCAGCTCTAACAAACGTCAATTGGATGAGTCCAAGCGCCACAATTCAACAATGGAGGCGATTGCGTTGGGAAAAGGTTTATACCTGAAACCCTACAAGCAGGGTATGGGGTTGTACCTGGCGCCACCAAAAAACTAACAAAGCTGCCACGCCGAGCTCTCACCGACGCCGATTTACGCACCCACGCCAAGGAGATGAAAATTCCATATTTCCGCGGTGTATTCATGCGAAATGATTTACCCAATGGCGGTCCGAGAAAGCGTGAATCTGCAATTATCAATTTTGATGATAAAAATGGTCCGGGAACACACTGGGTTGCGTATAGGAAAACGGGCGATAAAGTCGTCTATTTCGATAGTTTTGGCGATTTACAACCACCCGAGGATCTTATGAAATATCTCGGTGTAGGCAGCGTAGAATATAATCATAGAAGGTATCAAGAATATGACACTGTGATTTGCGGACACTTGTGTCTCAAGTTTCTCAGTGGACAGCTATAAAATGAATGCAACGCATCGTTTCATCATTAGTCATGGCTGATTCGCTGACGTTGACGTTGTCCGGAGCATCCTCCACGCTGGAGACACGCTTTTTTCCGCCGATCGAGTTGTCGCCGTCGAAAGACTATGTTCTCGGGCTTGTCGAGCTCCTCACTTTTAATTCAATTCCCAATATCGACGTGGGCGGGAATAAGTTTTACATAAAACGAGCGAATAAAGAGGATAATGATGTTTTATCATACCCACAGGTAGCTATGAACTCGAGGATATTGAACATTTTCTCAAAAAGATTCTTCCCAAAGATATTTCCCTCAGTCTGAAGGCCAATAACAACGAGCTGCACAGTGAAATTAGGTGTAATCATGCGGTGGATTTTCAACCACAGGATTCCATTGGTCGATTGATGGGTTTCAAACCAAGTCTCCTCGGGGGTGGTATAACTCATAAATCCGAGTTACCCGTGGCTATACTCAAAATCAATGCCTTACGCGTCGAGTGCAATATAACGACGGGTGCGTACATAAACGGAAAACGTGCTCATACGATTCACGAATTTTTTCCCACCGTTCCGTCCGGATATAAGATTGTGGAAGTGCCGACCAACGTCATTTACCTACCAACCACCGTTAAGACGATACATCATCTGCAATTGCGGATAGTTGATCAAGACGGGACGCGGGTGAATTTTCGCGGGGAGACTATAACCATACGGCTACACATTAAATCTGCGTGATAATGGGAATTGTTTTCGAGACGGCGAGACGATCTGGCGCAGGATATATAAACGCGACACCATGTCCAAACATCATCAGTCATCGAGCTCCTCTGATTCGAGTGACACGTCTGAACGCTCAGTTTCTCCAGAGCCTAGGCCTTCGACTTCGTGGCGATTTTGGAAAATAAAAATTCGTTGTGTGTTGTGCATAATACCACGGCGAAAATGATCAGAATTCAAAACCCCGTGGCGTTCGATGAATCGATCGCCCACTGTGAGATACACGCACATCAGCCATACGCATCGTCCTCGTTCAAGAACAACGATGAGATTCGAATCGTTGTTCAGAATCAAGATGCATGTGTATTGCCGGGCAAAAGTTCGCTACACATTCACGGCAGGATTACAAAGGCTGATGGCAAAACCGCTGTCGCAACCACCAGTCTGGTTAATATGGCTATTGGTCATCTGTTTGCCTCCATCCGCTACGAATTGATGGGCATGAGATCGATCAAAATGTGAACGTTGGAATTACCAGTATTATGAAGGGTTATCTATCTTTGACGCCTGGACAGCGGAACTTCCTGGACAACACCGGTTGGTTGTGCGACGACAACGACGATACGGTAATAGCTAATGTCAAGGGATACTTTGACGTCATCATACCGCTGAATATCCTGCTGGGATTTGCCGAGGATTATAACCGAATCATCGTCAACGCCAAACACGAGTTGATTTTGACAAGATCAAACACCGATTTGAACGCCATTCTACAATCAGCGACGGAGGATGTGAAAATTTCAATCGAAAAAATTGAATGGCTGCTACCGTACATCAAACTCGCGGATAATGAAAAGCTGAAGCTGTTGAGTTACATCGCCGCTGATCCGGCCATATCTATGAGTTTCCGCTCCTGGGAGATGTACGAGTATCCGATGCTGCCGCAGACAACGAGACACATATGGGTAGTTAAAACGTCAACGCAGCTGGAGAAACCGAGACACGTAATACTGGGCTTCCAGACCGGACGGCGGAATGATGCGAAGAAAAATGCCAGCGAATTTGATCATTGCCAGATCAGAGATGTGAAACTTTATCTCAACTCACAGTGCTATCCCTATGCTAGCATGAATCTCGATATTAGCAAAAGCCAATACGCCATTCTCTATGATATGTACACGAACTTTCAACCGGCATATTATGACAAGGAACCCGAACCTCTGCTCTCGCGGAGTACATTTTTGACCAAAGCAACGCTCGTGGCCATAGATTGCTCGAGACAGAATGAATCGTTGAAAAGCGGCCCGGTGGATATTCGTTTGGAATTTGAAACTAGTGCCAGCATGCCCCCAAATACTTCGGCTTACTGCCTGATTATACACGATCGCATCGTAGACTACAACCCGATCAGCGGTGTTGTGAGAAAATTAGTTTAAGTTAATATTAATTAGAGTGTAATAATGTGTGTGGATCAATAAAATGTATTCAATATATATGATTAATAATTTTTTATTCACCCCTCTCCATTACATTTTATAAACTTACTTCAATACAACTATTAGATATTTTTAGGCTGATGCTCTATCGCAAAATTCAAATCTATCAAACTCCCCGCCGAGATAGTGGAGCTGTAGGCGTTTCTCGGCAATTGCATCACTCATGGCGGCCAGTTGGTCGAGGTTCTGCTCGAGAACTTTGGCGATTCTCTTGGGAAGAAATACCGTGAATTTCCACTCTATCGCCACCAGGATGCTCGAACCGAATTTGGATTTGACGCTTTTGATACCCGTCACATCGTACTTCTTGTTCACCTCCAGCTCCGACATCTTTTTCGTTGTTAAAAAGTCGCTCAGGCAGCCGGCATGATTGATTCCACCGAAATCCAATGCTTCGGACTGAAAAAACCAATAATGAACATATTGTTTCGATAATACCAAATTCAAGAGAAAAGCAGTGAAAGTCTACCTTTTCCGAAAAGAACTCGCATTTGTTGAAAGAGCCGCCAAGATAGTTCAACTGGAGATCCCTCTGTTTCGCCGCATCACTCATCATCGTCAACTGAGTAGGATTCGCCTCCAGATACTTTGCAATCCTGTTTGGCAGGAAAACGGTGAATTCATCATCGATGGCTGCCAAGATCCCTGCACCGAATTTTGTGATCATTGGTTTGAGAGCTGTAATGCTATACTTCTTGCCGATCTCGAGTTCGGCCATCTTTTTAGTCGTCGGATAGTCATCCAGACGAGTGGTTTGGTTAAGCATCGTTAAATCCATTGTCTGTCGAAAAAATAAAAATATGAAATTTCATTTAACACAAAAATGAATCAACATAATCAATGATATATGAATTCATGAACCTTTTGCTGAGGATCTGCAGCGCCCCCAAGTGCTTCAGAGAAATCGCAACGTTGATATACTCGGCCCGTAGAACTTTTCAGTGGAGATTCTTAGCGTGTAGCTCTGGAGAAATCGTTGGATCAGAGACACAGCGTTGATGCACTCGACTCGAAGTCAGAAAACTTGTGTGATGGTTGCTCGAGGGAGCTCCTGATTTTATACATCGCGGATCGGGTGTGGGGGTGAGAAAATATCACCTCCCTTTGACTCAAGCCGCATGCAGGTGTGTAAATTAGCTATTTTTACGGAAAAATCCTTTGATATCACCGTGGGAAAGGAAATCAGAGACAAAACCTTTGATCCCCGCCGCATGTGTGGGGAAAAAAATTCTTGGGAACAAAACCTTTGATATCACCGCGGGAAAGGGATCGGGTGTGGGGGTGAGAAAATATCACCTCCCTTTGACTCAAGCCGCATGCAGGTGTGTAAATTAGCTATTTTTACGGAAAAATCCTTTGATATCACCGTGGGAAAGGAAATCAGAGACAAAACCTTTAAAAAAAATTCTTGGAAACAAAACCTTTGATCTTTGCCGCCACCCGCGTGGGAAATAAATTTTCCAGAAAAGCCATCTGAGGAATGGACAATTATGGGCGCCATCTGGGAAATGAACAATTGAGGGCGCCATCTCTCGGAAAAATTAGGGACGCCATCTGTCGGTAAGAAGAACCATCGGTCGGTAACAGGAGGCACCGGAGGTAACCCACTGTCGGTAAATAGAACCATCGGTCGGTAACAGGGGCACCGGGGTAACTTACCCACTGTCGTTAAATAGCACGGATGCGAACCCCTCGGTCGGTAACCATGTCGGTAAGGGGATATAGGTCCAGAAGCCTCCCATCCCTTCTACTGAAATTGAATAGGAAATTGAATAGAAAATTTCAAGTATTATGCGATACATATATTATTTTGACTAATAGCTGAAATCGAGAGAGTCGACCGGTACGGGATGCACGTGGATTACGACTTTAGGACTTGAACCGCCTTGAATGCGGCACAGACGCGAGACTAGCATCGTAGATCGTAGCGTAGATGGCAGCGTAGATATAGGTAGGTTATATTCTAACATGCGTTTGAAAACCAAGCTCATCGAATGTTTCTACGCATTTCGTTTTCTTGCGATAATGAGAAAGGGAATGTTAAATTGTAATTAAGGTATAATACTTACGATAACTTGGGTATCCAAGCTGGAATGTACAGACGCTCGGCACGAGACGCGCGGAGATGACTGAGGGACGCTGGTGTGCAAGAGAGAACTAGTCTGAACTAGTATGGCCCGCCGGAGCTGCTTGTGTTGCGCAGACGAAGCCTTGTTTGAATGCGCGATGTATAGAATTTAAACGAGCAAACTTTTCAGGTGAGGTAACGAGGTAAGTGTTTAAACATCTTATTAAAATTCCATTCCGACAGGGTCGTGTTCCTTCTCTCTACACGATATGGAATTTACGTCTTCATTTACGGAAAATGATTATTAATTAAAAATTTTTTTACGGCAGAGGCATGATAAAGTCACTTTATGACGCCTGTTTTCGGCCCGTCAAGTGGCGCTTTATACGGCTGTATTCCACCTCGACACAAAAAGTCTTTATAACGTAGTTCACCTCGACCTGTAAAGTACTTTACAAGTCGAGGTCGGACTGCGCCTGCGCAGTACTGCTGCTCGAGCTAGCAGTCGACTCGGCAAACGGATTATATGTCATGGTGGACGCGGAGTTCGAAGCGGACCTTGACTGGCGTCAAAGTGACTTATCATACCTCTGCCGTAAAAAATATCGTATGATGCTTGCGCGTAAGGTGACTGTTCGAGCGAGGTTAGGTTTTTCGTACGAGCCGCTGTTTGCCCGGCGAGCCGAAGGCGAGCCTCAGGCAAAGCCAGCGGCGAGTACGAAAAACATAACCTCGCTTGTAAACAGTCACTTTACGCGCATGCCGCATAATATACTATTAATGTAACAAAGTCAAGCAATACGTTTTCTGTTTGACAGATAATTTAACACATTTTTTCTTAATTTCAGATGCCTGAAATCGTACTGCTAGGGTTGAAGGATTTCCAATTTGAAAAATTCCCAAGCTTTGAGAATCACAAGGATAATCAAATGCACTGCCAGTTATTTCGATCAATTTTCCTTCTACTGTTAAATCCGCAGCACTTTGTACGGTCTGCCTTATTGCAAAAATCTGCTGTATTTCGAAAATACTTCCGCTTCGTAGCTGAACAACGTTATTCGGATGTGAAATATTTATTCGCATACCCGTAAGATGAATTTCTTTGTATGCGGCTTTGTACTCACATTGATTGTCGTTCATTAGCCGTTGACAGCTAGTTATTAAAGCATGTGGCTGTACCAGAGCCTGAGATGAGACTTCCATCTCCGATAGGCGTCGACAGATCTGGGATAAGGGTAGTCGTGGAGTTCTGATCATCTTTTTCAACATCGCCAAAGTGTTTTCAAATGGAAATGTTGAAAAATCACTCAGAGGCATTTCCAAGTGCTTCACATCGTCAGCAATGTGCAAGAGATTATGAAAATTCATAACCTGAGATTCTGTCCCATAAAGTGTTGGCAATAACACAAAGAAATTCTTCAAATACTCTGCGGCAGTATCAACCTGCGATATTGCAGTTTCTCGACCACACAATATGCGACACGCAGCGAATAAAAGCATGAAATGCTGGTACTTCTCAGACGACAGTACGTCCTCTAATACCAGAGCACCGCAGTAGAGACTACAAAATCTGTATTGCGTCGCCTTCCAGTCTACCAAATCATCCAAATCAAGTTTTTTTCGCTGTAATTCACAAGGAATATCTTTCTGTAAGGATAACAATAGTTGACGCAAAATCTCCAATTTATCCTTTTTAACTTTCGACAACCTATTTCCAGAACTCCACTTCAGAAATAAAGCTTTCATAACACCTACACACAGTAGATGCATATAATCAAGTATAACTGATCTCACAATATCAAAGTCTGGGATATCGAGTAACGGAGAAGTATCACCAAGCTGATGGTGGTGTGGATCGTCTCTATTTCTAAATGCTTCAGTGGTGCGTGGCTCACAATTTTGATCAGCAAATACTCTTCGATAGTTAATAGTTTTGCCTCGTACGACACAACGCTCACAAGAGCTGAAAGCAATATGTGATTTAACACATTTCAACCAAGCCCGTGCTGGCGTATCACACACGAAAGCTATGATTTCGAATGAATACAGTTTCTCTTGGATATTCACCCCACTTGTCGTCAGTCTTGTAGCTTCTGGTACAAAATCTTTCAGAAAAACTCGCGGAGTAATTGGTTTTCCACGTCCTGAAAATATACCAACAACGAATGGCTTATTAACATATTTTTCATGACACACTTGCATTAGTATGGGCCAAAACTGTTGCTTCGAGTTTCGGTACAGCGGTAAACCGTCAACATTTACAATCACTTTGATTTTTTCCTCCTTATAAGTCTCTGGGGAAATTTGTCTGGCTAATTCGTTCTCTATTCCGAAATATGCATAGTGTCCGATTACTCCGGGTTTTATTTCCATTTCCTCAATCAATCCTTCAGGAGTTCGTTTTGTTTGTAGAAGGGTGTTTGCCGTAGCTGGAAGCTTGTGACCCAAAGACCTTAATGATTGCAGTAAGTCTGTTATCACATTATTATTCAGAGTAGTGATATTTCGAACAGCCCATAGCCGTAAGGTTTCACGTAGATTCGGTAGACTACCGTGATTTTCAGGCTCACTTTCACTCATCAGCAAATTGCACGAGCCAACGTCTGAGCTACAGCTAGAAGAGCTCAACATTGATAGATGGGGAACCTCTTCATCTTCACTGTTGACTGTATCCACGGAATTATCGAAATGTAATAACATACCATTTGAATCCGAAAACGAAAATGGTAATTGATTATTGTCTTCTTTAGGCAAACTGACATCCAGGCGAGAACTTGACGAATCAGATTTCCGGCTACTACAGTCACTAATAATTGTAACCGCATCATTATTGTCATTTGCACTATCGTCTGAAGAAGATGAACTTTCTTTTTTTCGTTTTAACTGCCGATGTTTTCGAACGCGTTTATAAGCAGAATTCATTGGCCGCTTGGGCATGATATTAACTATTATGATACTGTAGGAATTTAGTAGGTTGGTAAGGTGTCTGAACAACCGGAAATCCACTACGTATCGTCTATACGATAAACTATTTATTGATCAACAATAACAATAAAACAATACTAATCGATAACTGTAAGTTAGTACGATTCACTGGATATATATCACAATTCACTTATTGCACTGTTTGAATGTCGCGCTCGATGTTGCTTCTGTGGCTCCAACGGAAAGACTGAACTGCCGGCTGCGCGGGCCGGTCGATATTTATACTCGATCTCGAATCTAGAAAGATCGATTCTGGTGATTTCAAGAAGCAGACGATTCTAGCGCTCTCTAGCGCTGTCATAGAACAGCTGGCTGTCGTTGATAGGTTAGGTACGTTCGAGAACGAGCTGGAGCCGCCACAATACCACTGCAAACGTCGAACACTGTGCACTAAGCTTTCGGGTCAAGTTATAGGTTCCAAATTCACTTATTGCAATGTTGGATGTTATTTGATTTGCTTCAACGGAAGGACTGAACTGCCGGCTGCGCACCAGTCGATATTTGTGCTTGATCTCGGATCAATTATCGTGATTTCGAGACCCAGACGATTCCAGAGCTGTCTAGCGCTGGCTGTCATGAGAGAAAATGTCTGTCGCTAGAGAGGTTAGGTACGTTCGAGAATGGATTCGACGCTTTAGAAACTTGGTACTTAGTCTAGTCTTTTCCGCGCATCCTAGAACGGACCGAAACGAGCCGACCGGAACAGCTGATCGTTTGGCGTAGTTTTGTCAGAAAATTCTTGCAAAATTAATAACGTGAAAACTATAGGTCCTACCATATCGGTTCCCGCTTTGAATTTGTAGATAATTTGCTCCCCTACAATGTAGTATTTTTGTTTTTCCAATCCGACAAATTACATCGAAACAGTATGCGTGATTTTGGCGGTGCTGCCAAAAATATTCATAGTTTTTCAATAATTTCAACAATTTGCAATCCAGAGATTTCACCTCGTTTTTAATATGTTGTTCGGGGGATTTTTCCCCGTCGATTGGTATATAATTCATCCGGTTTGGATTCATTTTCGGGTCAAAGGCTAGATTGACTATAGACTAACTGTAATGTATAACAGCTGTACGAGCCGCCGAAGATTTGTACAATGGGTTCTCGTTATAAGAGTCCCACTCTACCTGCGTACGTATTGTATTCTAACTTTGGCTCGGACTCACTGATATATTATATCAGTACTCGGACTCCTCGTTATAAGCTACCATGCGACCCGTGCTTTCGAGGCAGGTGGTGGGGGAACGCTCCAACGACGGATTATGCCAAAAGTGGGATGCGTTTTGGTCCGGGTGTCAAACCCACTCGTTGACGTGCACGATTGGGCCAAAGATGGGGACAGCTATGGTCGGAGCTACTGTCCCAACCGTTGGTGCATACGATAATGCCAAAAGTGAGACGCGTTTTGGTCCGGGTGTCAAACCCACTCGTTGGCGTGCACGATTGGGCGAAATATGGGGACAGCTATGGTCGGAGCTACTGTCCCAACCGTTGGTGCATACGATAATGCCAAAAGTGGGATGCGTTTTGGTCCGCGTGTCAAACCCACTCGTTGGCGTGCACGATTGGGCCAAAGATGGGGACAGCTATGGTCGGAGCTACTGTCCCAACCGTTGGTGCATACGATAATGCCAAAAGTGGGACGCGTTTTGGTCCGGGTGTCAAACCCGCTCGTTGGCGTGCACAATTGGGCCAAAGATGGGGACGGCTATGGTCGGAGCTACTGTCCCAACCGTTGGTGCATACGATAATGCCAAAAGTGGGACGCGTTTTGGTCCGGGTGTCAAACCCGCTCGTTGGCGTGCACGATTGGGCCAAAGATAGGGACAGCTATGGTCGGAGCTACTGTCCCAACCGTTGGTGCATACGATAATGCCAAAAGTGAGACGCGTTTTGGTCCGGGTGTCAAACCCACTCGTTGGTGTGCACGATTGGGCCAAAAATGGGGACAGTTATGGTCGGAGCTACTATCCCAATCATTGGCGTATATGATTGAGCCTGAAATGTGACGAGCTTTGGACCAGGTGTCGATCCCACTCGTTGGTTTGTACGATTGGGCCAAACATATTAAGATTAACGGCCCCAAGGTATCAAACGAGCATGTAATGATTATTGTTGTGTAACACTAGACCAAGCCTGGCTCAATCCTTGGCCTGAGTGTTGGACCCAATTGTTGTTATCTACCATTAGGACGATGCTGAGAATATGTAGGACCGACGGTATTTGACCAACGCTCGTCGAATCAGCTTGTTTCAAGAATGGGCCAAGATTGGTTTTTTTGTTACCATTGGGGACGCACACATGGGACGCAACAATTTTGAGTCTTCCCGTTTGCAATTATATACCGAAGGGAATATAACTCAAGATTTGAATGACACATTATTTTTTCTAGCGAAATAATTAAACTTTTTCATTTATTAAAATTTTTTCACCACACCTGCACGGAAAGTACGACTTTCGGCCCGCTGCGTGAACGGGAAGTCGTGCTTTCCGATGCAGGGGGTGGTGAAAAATATTATACAACCCACGGAAGTGAAAAAGGCCATCCCAAACTGCGTTCTTGCCACCCTCGCCTTCGGCTCGGGTGTCAATCTCACATGCAGTTTGGAATAGCCTACTTTCCCTCCCTAGGTGTGTAATATACTATTTTATTACGAATCTACTTTATCAGTTTTTTTTTTTTGGCTTCACATTATTTTATTTAATTCAACCTCATGTTTTTAATGTTTAGAATAATCCATTCAATTCAACCTTTTTTTTCGTTTCAAATTAATCCATTCAACTCGACCTTTTTTTCATTTCAATTTTTTTCCTGATTTCTAATTAATTCTATCTTTATTATTTAATTCATTTCCTTGGTTATTTCTCAATATTATTTTCACGCGCTCTTCGAACGTTATTTTAACGGAGTTATTTCCCCCTCGTTATATACCCAAGTGATTCATGAATAAAATGAATTTTTTTGTATGTACTTACCCTTAAAGATCGGACAGAAATCTTCCAATCCCCACGATAAAAGTTGCTCTTCTACCCATTGTAATTGGGCTTCGGCTTCCGCCATTATTGCAAAGACACGACACGAGACGCGTTGAACAGAGACGCACTTGAGAGTTGAGAAAAAGCACTTGAAACACCAACAATTAAAGAATGTAATGAGAGAAAAAAGGAAAATCAAAGGTGGACGATGAACCGAAGAAAAACCGCGGACACGCGGTCTCGAGCCCGAACGATGAACCGCAACGCACGGTCGGAGGAACCTGTAGCTTCTGAGACGCTATCAGGGCTCCTAGACGCTAACCCCGCGCGGGGTTCCGTACGGGGTCCCGCCGCTGCGACGTTGTTTCATCATTCGCAAAATCACCATAGCAACAGTTAAAAAACGAAATTTGATTGGTAGTTTATGCGAGTAGTAGGATCTGGAGAACCAATCGTCAATCGTGTTTCAAAGACAAAACTTATGTCCATATAAGGTGTTGTCTTCGAGCCCCAGGTGTAGGTACTACAATCCTGAATATTTAGGGCGAATGAAAATATGCTATAACTCATCCAAAAAACATGGTAACTGCCGGGAACAACTAGCGTTTTGCATACATATCGAATTTCGCTTCTCGATCCTAAGTCTATATTTCTCAATCAAGGCAGACTACACTACCCAAAAATTCATTCTAAGCTGCTGACTTCCGATTAGAGGCATCAGATTTATAGAAATGATTTCTCTCTTTGATGACAAGCTTCTGTTTCTCGACATGACACTGGTCAAAACTATCGAGAAAAATTGAAATAATTATCATGATTCCGGGAATTAACATCTGGTAACCGCTCAGTCGTCATAATAGCTGACGGCTCGTTAAAATATTTCGACGATTTAACGTTTAGAGGACGATTATAAATTTACGGGTAGCTGTACCCTACTGAAAATGATTACATAATTAATCATATGAAAAATCACCTGGTAAAATACATGGTTAATCATATGATGAATCATCAAATATTATGACCGATTTCAGCGTACGATTTATTGTGTAATTTATCATGTGATATTTACAAGTATATAATTGATCATGAAATTTATCATGTGACTTATATCCTGTTCACGACGAAGGCAAGAAAAAAAACTTTCCCGGTGCGGGATCGAACCGACGACCTGAAGAATTACAGTCGGTTATGCTACCGCATGAGCCACGCCATCTGTTAGTAGTATAAGATTGTTCGACAAACATGAAGCTCAACCTGAATCCTTCGATATAGTTGTACTTCATGATCGCCAAACACTCTTATACTATTAACAGATGGCGTTGCTCATGCGGTAGCATAACCGACTGCGATTCTTCAGGTCGTCGGTTCGATCCCGCACCGGGAAAGATTTTTTTTCTTTCCTTCGTCGTGAACAGGAGATAAATCACATGATAAATTTCATGATCAATGATATACCTGTAAATATCATATGATAAATTACACAATAAATCGTATACTGAAATCGGTCATAATATTTTATGATTTATCATATGATTAACCATGTAGTTTACCAGGTGATTTTTCATATGATTAATTATGTACACACTTGGGGCATCGATGCTACGCAAAAAAGTTTTATACAAAAGTTGTCCCAAATTTGATTCTCTATAAGCTTGGTTTCGTACATTATAGCTGAAAAGTTGAAAATGAACGAGAGGAACGTTTTTTGACTTTAATTCGAAAAATATCGATGCTACGCAAAAAAGTTTCGTACAAAAGTTGTAACGGACAAAATTTCCTACAACTTTTGTTCCAGTCGTTTTTCGTTTGACTCAGAAATGACTGAGTTATTCGAGAAAAGCCGTTTTTTCGAAAAAAAAAAACTTTTCGAAAACAAGCAACAGCTCAATTTGGTCGCCATTTCAAATTTACACTCCCAGTGACCCCCCCAAGGGCATGGAACAAAAAAATCACGCCATAAAATTTTGTCAGCGTTCGGTCGATCTTTGGGCTCAATGGCCTGGACTATGAATACTATCGGTAAACGAATGCCCGAAAATGCTCAAAGTGGCTACAACCGGTACGTCTACCCTATTTTTCAAACTGGCGAGTAGTATGCTAACAATCTGCAATGATCTCAAACTATGCGTTCCGTATATAAAAAGTAGATGGGATTTAATCGCATTTCGAGACAGACTGCCCACTTCATGGGAGTCCCGATTGTTGGCTTTTCTTTAGTGTCATCTTTTTCATCAAATTTTGTTGCCAAGTTCATGCGTGAAAGGTTATAGTTTGAATCTGACAGCTTTGTTTGCTGAAAAGGTTATAGTTCCAATCTGACAGCTTTGTAATTCCATGTTATTTTTAAGTTTTTAATTAGTCTTGAAAGGCATATCCGATTGCCGCGACCGTTGCAAGATTCTTTTCAGTTGCTAACAATATAAGTTTTGTCGAGCTGTTCGTCCCCGTGTGTACACCGTAAAAAAGGCGCGGATTCTATAGTGGTCTACCCCGTTTGAAGTCAAAATACCCCGTTTGGTGTCGAATTCAACACTAATCGGAGTAAATTTAGAAAAAACAACACCGATTGGTGGTAATTCTTCACAGAACGGGGTGGACCACTATATAATTCTTCGCTGTGTTGAAATGGTGTTGAATTCTAACCACAACCAACACCACATTTTGTACAGTGTAACTGCTGCGTTTCACGTAACTATAAGCTCTTGCTCGAGGGTTGTAGCTGTATTTTCAGGAAAATTTTCTGGTGAAAAAGTTAAATATTGGGTAATTTTTTAATATAACAAAAAGAGAACATATTACACTATCTTAGTCCGTATTACCACGTAAAGACAACTGGTTGAAATAAAAAAAATGGGGGAAAATACAAATCAGGAAAAACACATGAATCCGGAGCTTGCGAAATATATTTTACTAAGAGAGAATGAAAATCATTTTCTTTATAAAAATAATACGAGCCCGACTGGAAGTTTAATCAGGCTAACCTGTCGTCCGACCAGGCCCCGATCAGGTTGAAATCAGGTTTACCACATTACGGTATAGCTGATAAGGTCCTGATCAGGTGAGCATCAGGTTTACCTCAGTGAGGCAAGCCTGTTGGACCCCTGATCGGGGCAAGCTCTGATATTTGTTACTAAGTTGTACCTGTTGGGCCCCTGGTCCGTTTAGCTTGATACGGCCCTTATTGAGGCGTGCCTGCTAGAACCCTGGTCAGGTTGGCCTCGGGCATTCGTTACTAAGGCGTGCCTGTTGGGCCCCCGGTCAGTCTAGCCTGATACGGACCTTATCGAGGCGTGCCCGTTAGAAGCCTGGTCAGGTTGGTCTGAGGCATCCGTTACTAAGGTGTGCCTGTTGAGCCCCCGGCCAGTGCAGCCTGATACGGGCCTCATTGAGGCGTGCCTGTTGAAACCCTGGTCAGGTCGGCCTCACGCACACCTTACTAAGGTGTGCCTGTCACACCTTACTAAGGTGTGCCTGTTGGGCCCGCAGTCAGTTCAGTCTGATACGAACATCATTTCTAGATGTCTTAGAACCGTGTCAAGTGAAACGTGTATTAGAACCGTTGTCAAGTTGACCCCAAGCATCCCTCACCGAGGTGTGTTGAACCCCTGGTCCGTTTAGTCTGATACGGCCCTTATTGAGGCGTGCCTGCTAGAACCCTGGTCAGGTTGCTAACAGGCATTCTTTATTACGCGTTTTATGCCAAGTGTAACATTCATCCATAATATACACCCATTTGGTACGCTTTCAACCCGCTGGTACCAAACAGGATAATCATTTATATTATCATGTTAGAAGCTCTTATTATTAATAGGTCAAAGTTTTCCTAATATCCAATAAGTAGTTTGGCGTAATAGGTAGGGCGTGCGAGTAGTAATGCGAGCGAGCGATAGGTCCTGGATCGAAACCCGGTTAGGTCAAAATAATGCGAAGTTTTTCTGAAGTAAAATTGCATTCTAACGTCGGTATGGGGTCGAGTATGAGTGGTTCAGCTTACTCGAAACACAAATTTTTTATTTTGTAATGATATTTTCAATGTTGAATAATCCAAACACAGATTCACTAATATAATCAGGGCTTGATCAGGAAGCCTGATCAGTAAATCTAATGTGGGCCTGACTGACACCCGGATCAGGCGGCCTGATCCGTCCCTGATCGATAACCTTGACGGCAGCCGGAGCAGGGTGCCTGATCAGGCTCTTGTGGAACGCTGCGTTACAAACGAGGTCAGGGCCTGATCACTCCACCTGATGTGAGCCTGATCGGGCAGTAGGGCAAACCTGGCCAGGACTTTATCACTGCCTTAACAAAATTTCCAGTCGGGAGGGTCGATCAATCAAGGAAACAAGATATTTTCTGACTACAGTCAGGGAAGACAATGCACAGCTAAACGCTGCTACAGCGGTGTTAATGTCTACTAAATATAACGAATCCACTATATTGGACAAGTCGAAGTAATTGACGACCTCCTTAAAATAGGAGATAAACTGTATATCAGTAGCAGGCTCGCACGTCATGAAGTTTATACGAACACAATAAATACAGAATACTTGGATTGTCATTAATTCAATAAGTCGTGAGTTAGAATTCGGAGACATAATGTTTGCATGGCCATCGATTTGACGATAACAGTGAGATCGGTGTGCCCAATTTAAAAGGCGCGTTATAGTTCTTTGATTCGCGAGTTTTATGTGTGGTATACTAACGACGAACAGAATATCAGTTATAGAAATTGGAAAACTTGATAATCACATTTGATTCAAATTCGAGAGATAATTTCACGAAACCGTGTTTTGACGAAAAAGCTTGCTTAGTATTGGTTGATTCAATACAATCGTTATGCTCATTATCGAATAACTGTATTCCTGAAAGTAATCAACGTTTCGGTGAGCAATACGATTTAACGCCAGTCAGTATTACTATGAATGAGAATAATGGTCAGAATCAATTGAAAGAGGCAAATCAAGTTGTTTCAAATATATCACACAGCCAGATTTGAAAAAAGGCCGTTGGATCAAAAATGACGTCACAAGTTCAAATATCAATGTTGAAAGTCAGCGAACAATATAGGAGAAATATGACTTGCTAAAAGAGGAGAAAAAAGTTTCTCGACAACAATATCGTCAAAGAGTAAAAGAAAGATTCGTTACAGAACAAAATAGAGTAATAAATTCATCACAAAACAGGCTGAATATTGGGATTGAGAATTTCAAATACAAAAAAATGATTTTGCAGATTCGACACCAATTGTTCAAAGTACAGAAAGAGACAGAAGTAACATTGCTCTTTTAACGGACGAAGACAGGTTAGACAACATTGAGCCTTTTCTTGATTCAAGTTGCGAAAAATTGTGTACATTAATTAAGTCAATGAATGTTTCGTACGCACTAAATGTGGTGCTAAACAATTCAGAGGAGAAGTGCAGTCGAACACACTATCATCCGGAAACTGTTGTGCTCACGGAGAAGAATATCTAGACAATTTACCAAACCCTCTTCGTGAATTAGAAGAACTATTCGATGGTACACATCCTAATTCAAATGATTCTTTCGAATGTATTCGGTACTATAATAACTCCTAATCTTTTACATCTTCTGATGCTATCTTAGTAAACTTGCGAAAATAGTATGACATAATAATTGAATGATTAATTCTCAGAAATAAAAAACAATCAACAATCAAAAAGAGCGCGCGAAGCGCGCTATAAATCTAGTCATTATAAAAATAACATTGTCCCTAAACTGTCGTATTAATATATGGTCTCAACCCTACTGAAAATATTGGGATGAGATCTGATAAACGATCTCAGATGAATTCTGATGTGCGCTTGTACGAGATCTTATATTGGCACTAATGAGATCTCACCTGAGATTCTGGTAACGAATTTGAACTGAGACAAGGTTCTGAAATCTCATGTGCGATCCTGCATCAGATCTCATGTGGCCTAAGATGTATTCTCTCATCAGATCTCATGTGGCCTCTTGTATCTCATCTCGGATCTCATATCAAATTTGAACTACGATTCCATGTCAGATCTCGTGATTTTGGATCAGATTTTGAATCGAAAATCGGGAAAATCTTAGGCAAGTAAAAAATTGTTATTCGTTTCGGACGCAGGAACATCACGCCACAGAATCTTACAATAAGTAATGTTTTTATTCATCGCATTTTTCCGAAAAATTGCATATTTCACATGTTTACAAAACTCTTAATAGTATTATTAGTATTCATACATATACAATTATGTAGGTTGCTTTGTTCGTAGAGTAGGAATTAGGAATAAAACTCTTGGGTGTCGACCAATTTTAATAAGAAACTTCTAACGCTTTGGTTGTTCCGCCGACGAC
The DNA here is from genome assembly GCA_018257835.1 of Euura lappo. NCBI lineage: Eukaryota > Metazoa > Arthropoda > Insecta > Hymenoptera > Tenthredinidae > Euura > Euura lappo. The sequence continues at coordinate 47,990 of JAEUYN010000719.1, forward strand.
TATGATCTTCAGGGCTGAAAAATATGGTTCATAAGTATTCTGTGAATGCTATATACTCAACTTGATAATTTATATCCATACTTGAACTGATATTCTTCGAGAGCTATTGTTAACAATGAATGACCGACTCAGTCATGTGGCGAGTTGTAGGTTATGATGAGGTTACGTCACTACATCTAAGGTTTGGTGTAACGGATTGATTTAAAAATATCTTGAAAGGAAATTGTTGATTCCGAAATTATCATTTGCTAATAAGGAATTGACCATTTCTACAAAGACTTGAACGATCAAACGAACTTACCTGTTGTGAAGTTCGATCGTAATTATATGTAGAGTTTCGTTCGAGAGATATAACTATGTAGTACCGCTAGTCCACGCACGGTGCCGCCACGATCTTCAGATAAAACAAAGAATGGCTTGTCCAGCCATCTACCTATCCTTCTTACCGATGCCCATCATAAAGTTTAAAGTCTGATTCAAATGTATAACTTCTGGGTGGGAAATCAGGTAAGTTCGTTTGATCGTTCAATTATATTGCGAGTTTCGTTCTCAAGATATAACTATGTAGATGTTTAGAGATACATCCAATAAGGTTTTCATTTCACATAGGACAGATAACCTTTGGAATACTTTGGTATAGTTATAATACAGTTGCTTAATGATTAAATGCGAAGGTGAATTCGCACTAGTTATCTCAGGAATACTTTGGGATCGTGATAATACAGTTGCTTAACGATTAACGGCGAAGATGAATTCGCGCTAGTTATCTTAGACATCTATCTTAGACATCTAAAGTAATACAGACTCTGCGAAATTAGTCCTGTCATTGACGATGGGTCTGTTATAAAGGTTCGCAAAGACTAGGGACTCTTTAGACCAACCTGCCGTGTTTTTGATTATAATAATATCTATCCCCTTCCTCAAAGCTGCCGAAGTTACTGCGTGTCGAGTACTGTGAGCTTTGTATTTTTTGTTGACTCCACTACAGGCTAAAAAAGCTTTGATCCATCTCGCTATTGACTGAGTCATTGCCGGCCTATGAGGCTTTCTAGTTGTAATTAATAACTCCTCGAAATGGCCCCTCAAATCTTTGGTCATTTCTAGATAAGCTTCTAACGTACTTGCCAGACATAATTCTGGTTTCTCAGTAAACCTTGGCCACAATAGGAGAGGTTGACACGCTCCTGGACGCGACGTTTTAATCAAATTATCTATTCTAATTTCATACCCTCTATCAGTTTTGACTATATTAGACGTTTTTATAGCAGCCAGCGTCTGCATTCTGTGAGCCGTAGCAAGTGCTAATAACATAACGAACCGGTCAGTCATCTGAGTGAGAGTTAGGGATCTTAATGGAAATAGTGTGGAGATTCGCGTCAAAACAGGTGCTACATCCCAAGTGTCATCGTGCTATCTTAGTTTTGTTGGTCTCATACGGAATACACCTTTAAAAAACCTCGTGATTATAGGACTCTGTGATAGACTTTCTCCGGCTAGGAGGCCCAGGGCAGCCCGAAAGCTATTCAGCGTACCATATGAGGCACTAGCGCTGTACCGTTGTGATAACCAAGTTAGCGCGTGCCTCTCGTTAGCGTCGTAGGGATCTATGCCTGATGTCGAGCAAAAAAGAAGCCACTGTTTTATAGGGCCACTGTACTGCTTGATGGTCGAGTCAGCCAGCGATGCAACCAATATGTTTATCGCTTCCTTCCTATCGCTTCTTCCTTCGGAAGGCTTCCCTGATACTCTCCCTACCACTAACGCTAACGATTTCGCCAACGGTTGCTGCTGAGACCTACAGGGCGAAATGAGTAGGTTATCGGATGTAAATATTACTCGCAGTTTAGTAAATAACGAAGTCAGTAGAGGGTACCATGGTTGAGTACACCATTTTGGAACCACTACGATTCCTTGCGCCTGATCAATTTTTTTTTTTTTTTTTTTGTTACTTTCAAAATCATGGAAAAAAGGGGGGAATGCATGAAAATCTAAACTGGCTCAATCCAGTGTAAATGCATCGATAGCGTACGCTTCCGGATCCCGCTGCCAAGAACAATGATTGGGACATTTTAAGTTAGATCTGGAAGCGAACAAATCTATAGAAGACGATCCGAACTTTTTGACAACAGTCGAATACGCCGCATCTGACAACTCCCATTCTGTATCTAAGTTTTTATTCGTGAACCCCTGTCAGCTTCGACGTTATCTTTAGACGCGACGTACGAGGCAAAAATCCATATCTGTCTTTCCTCACACCACTTCCAGATATCTGTTGCAATCTTAGTAAGGTTTGGGTGTTGAACTCTACCTATCCTATTGATATAAGAAATTGCTGTGGTATTGTCGATTCTCAACAAGACCTCACAACCTGATAACCCATTGGCGAAGCATTTCAACGCGAAGAAGGCCGCCACCAACTTGAGATAATTTATGTAGAATATTTTCTCTGATTCTTTCCAGTAACCAAAAGTCAACTCGTCCCTGCAATAAGCTCCCCATCCTGAGGTAGACGGGTCTGAAAAAATCTCCGTACAAAACTTGTGAGATCTAATTGGGTTAACTGCTTGTGGAATAGTCTTCAACCACCAATCAAATTCCGGGAGTAACGACTGTTTTAGAGGCATTCTCGCATCATAATCGTCGTCATTTTCCCATAAGGCAAGATATCTTTGACGTTCAAAAGATTTTGTGTACAACCGACCGTAACAAACCGCTGGACATGCTGCAGTTATCGTTCCGATAAATTGAGCGAATTCTCTAATTCTACACTCTTTCTTGTCTCTAAGATTTGTACACATTTTCAAGAGCTTTTCTTTCTTTTTATCAGGCATTTCTAAAACCATCCTACCTGTATCTATAACAAATCCTAGGAATTGGCAGCATTTACTTGGGATGAGATTACTTTTTTCTTCGTTAATAATGAACCCCAAATGCTCCAAAACCGACCTTGTTTTGAGCACGTTTTCTGGACATGCTTTGCTATCCTCGCCCAGACATAGCCAGTCATCGAGATAGACTACCGATAATAGACCTAAAGACCGTAAATAGTTCACCACAGGTTTTAAAATCTTTGTGAAAAGCCATGGAGCCGTACATAATCCGAACGGGAGACATGTAAACTCAAATAATTGATTCTTCCAAGAAAATCTCAGATATTTTCTAGAGCTCTTGTAAATTGGAATTAGAAAATAGGCGTCTCTTAGGTCCAAATTGGCCATGATCGTGTCAGGGGACACTAATTTCATGGCTTTTCAGATATCTTCCATCTTGAAGTGATCCGGAGGCGTAAAGTCGTTCAATCTTTTCAAGTTCAATACAAATCTCATAGAGCCATTAGGTTTTGGGACTAAAAAATATCCCGAGACAAACTGTCCTGGGCAAGAAGAGTATCTTCTAATCACTCCTGACTGAATTAGACCATTCATGGCCTTAGCGTATTTAATTTCTTGCACGGCGCTTAACGAGGGCTCAGGGGGCGGTCGAGTTTGAGTTGGTGTGACGTCAAAAATGATTTTATAACCTTTCACGCAATTTAGTATGAAAGGATCACTGGTGATCTCCGACCAGGCGCTAAGAAACTGCTTTAGTCTCCCTGCAACCTGTCTCACCTGCCTCACCCGCGTCGAAAGTTCGTTACCGACCAGATATGTGTCAGTCTTGGACTTTTCGAGGATGTCCTTAGCTTTTTTGTCCAGACCAGGATAGATGAACGCCTTTCTGGTCTTACTTACTTGGTAGTATAGCTCTGAGAGAAGTTTTCCAGCATCCAAGCAACACTTGAGTGCCCTGGTTCTGTAATTTTCTTCAGTTTTATGGCGGAGCAGTAAGGAGGTACCTGCACCCAAAGCGGATATGACTGATCCGATTGTATTTTGGTCGATACAAAAATACTTGTCCCACTTCTTAACCGATTCATTGATTCCGGTTCTACTTCTGGGTTTAACGCAGGGGCTTCGAAGTGGAATTTACCCTTGCGCGGATACTCCTCGAGTAGCTCCTGTTTTTTGTCTTTTTTCAGGCCCTCCTGGGACCAGACCTGCCAAAGATCCTCGATCCCTCTGTGCAGGTCGAGTTCGCTGGTGTCCCCAGCGGATGCCTTCTCTCCTAAGAGCTGTAGCTCCTCTTCGTCAAGGGGAGCTTCCTCCAGAGCAGTATCATTACGCTCTTCTTGACCGTCCTGAGCGATATGCTCAGACTGGTTGTTATTTTCTTTGCCCGATGATCCAGAGCCACTTGAAATCGTCGAGCAGGAACCTGTAATAACATGTGGTCTGTCACCGACAGTCGATAACGACTTCTGCACTTAGGCGTAGCAGAAGTAAAATGCACGGCCTGTCCCCCCCCTCGTGAGGGCCCGCCGTCTGTTCAAGGCACCAAGTAACTGCACGGTCTGTCCCCCCCCTCGTGAGGGCCCACCGCCAACTTGGAAGGCACGATATAATACGTGGTCTGTCACCGACAGTCGATAACGACTTCTGCACTTAGGCGTAGCAGAAGTAAAATGCACGGCCTGTCCCCCCCCTCGTGAGGGCCCACCGCCATCTTGGAAGGCACGATATATCTCACCCTTCGTGTGAGCCTATCACCCGCCTGAACCATAATTTTGATATTAAATACATACGAGACTTTCGTCGATGTTGGTCTCCGTAAAAACCCCCTCGGTAATAGCTCTCGGCTTGGGGGTTATCGTCTCTGTCGCTAGAAGTCACTCGATCTTCCGATCGGGAGTGGCGACTCTGACGCACCTCTTTCTTAAGTCGCTTTATTTCGCGATACAGTTCGTCATAGTCTCTTTCCTTATGACGAGAAGGCGATCTGGACCGAGATCGCGTGCTATGACTCCGCTTTTTCGAAGTTTTGCCCATCTTACTTCACTATTTACGTACTTTTTAGAAAAACTGACTAATCTGGCGATGTGGCGTCTCGTGCACGAAAAAACGTTATGATGGGCATCGGTAAGGAGGATAGGTAGATGGCTAGACAAGCCATTCTTTGTTTTATCTGAAGATCGTGGCGGCACCGTGCGTGGACTAGCGGTACTACATAGTTATATCTTGAGAACGAAACTCGCAATATAATTTTGAATTTCGGCGGTTAGCCGAATGCTATAGCAGTAGAATTCCCGAACACTGGCCACGTCCGTTTGTTACAATTTTTCTATACCTAACCGGTGCCCTTGCGGGTCGTAAGTTTACGACGCACGTTACCGTGTATGTTACCGAAAGTAAAAACATAGTCAAATATCTACAGGTTTTACCCGTGGGGCAAGAATCTTAGGCATTGAAAATGTTTTTTTATGATTTTTCATTCATTTTGATTTTTTTTACATACATTTTAACCGGTTCTGAAACCTCTGCTGTAATTTGTGTTGAAGTTTTTTCGTGTTTGATTTCCTCCTCCGATTTTGAAATCTCTGCTATAATTTGTATCGAAGTTTATTTTTTAATTTATTCTTCCGATTCTTAAACTCCTGCTGTAATTTTTTCAACCCTCAAATTTTTTTTCAACGACTCAAACGTGTGCGTTCCGCTGAACTTTTATGTTTTTTTTTACGCACTGTGTCTTACGTTCACGTTCCCGAAACAATTTAATTTTTTCAACCTCAGAAATTGTAAGTTTTTTACACTCAAAGTTATTCCTGTCATTGATATCCAATTTGTGTTTGCGATATCGCGTGACTAGTGGTATTAGGTTAGTTAGTTTATTTATTGTTGCCCTTGGGGTTACAAGAACTTCCATTTTACAATATATTTTACAGTTCAGTCTTATTCTATATGCCTTATTTCTACTTCTTAATTCTATGTTCTTATCTTTTCTAATTCCGTCTCATCTTCCCTTACGCCATTTTTGTTCTACCTTCCTCTCTCTTACTCTACGTTTTCATCTCTCTTTTCTCTTTGCCTTTGTGTTATGTTCGTGCCTGTTTCGTACTTTGTGCTTTTATATTCTTGTTTGCTTATTTTGCCTCTGCTCTTTGCCTTTTGTTTTCTTTTTCCGTTTCTATGTTTGATCTTATTCGTATCTGCGTTCTACCTTGTCACCTGTTTTTACCTTCTCTTCCCGTCTACCTCTACCTCTGCACATTCTTTCGTTTCTTTTCACATTCTGCCCTTCTCTTTCTTTTTCCTGCCCCGCCCCATCTTTTTCTTTCTATTCCTTGCTTCTGCCCTCATCTCACGGACTTCCCTTTCCTTGCATGTTCTGGTTGTTCTGCTTTTCTTTCACACCTCGTCCCATCTTCTTGCATTCTCTCATTCATTCCTCGGTCATTCATTCTCTGGCTCTTCTCGTTTCTTCTACTTCCCTCATCCATCTTTCCCCTTCCCCGTTATCTCCCAGTATCACATGCACACACTCTTGCCAGCTTTCTTTTTCTGTTCCATCATATGTGCATCTCTCCCATACGTGTTCCCACGTCTCCTCCTCCCCTCCACACACTCTGCACAATCTCTCGTCTTCCCTTAGCCAGTACCTTGCCTCTCTAACCTCGCTTCCTACTCTGAATCTTGCTACTCTTTTCCACCTGCTTTCTCCCCATACTTTTATTAGGTAAGCTGGCACTCCCTCTCCTTTTATTTCCCTGTACCATCCCTCGACTCTATTATCTTTTCCCATCTTTCTTCTATCTCTGTTCCTCTGTCTATTCTTTCTATTTCTGTATATGTCAGTTCCCCTCTTTCTCTTGCTTCTATTGCTTCCCATTCGTCTATCTTTTTTGATGTGAAGAAATCCCTTCTCGCTTTTGCCCATTTTTCGGCTTCTCCTCTTGTTCTTACTCTCTCTCTTGTTTCTTGCCAGCATTTCCTTGCTAGAGCACTCCCTCTTCCTTCTTCTAGTTTCATTTCAAAGTTCCATGCTCTTTTGGCTGCTCTTGACCTCAGTTTTGTTCTCTGCACTTCTTCCCTTACCATGTATCATGGAGCGTTCCAGTCTACACCAAGCACCCATCTTATGTATCTTTCTTGCATTGCTTCAATTTCCTTCCTTTCTTCCCAGCCCCAGATCTCAGCGGCGTATTCCGCCACCGTCCATACCAGTCTGTCGAAGAGCCATATCCTTCTTTCACAGTCTTTTCCGAATCTTCTTTTTCCTATTCCCCAGACTTGTCTCATTACTATGTTTGCTTTTTTACCCTTGCTTTTATGTGCGCTTCTTTTCCCCCGTTACTTTGCAATCGGTATCCTAGATATGTGAATTCTTTCACCTCTTCAATTTTCTTTCCTTTCCATCTCCAGTTTGTGTTTTTTTTTCCTTCCTCCGCCCCTTCTGCAGACCATTATTTTCGTTTTTCCTACGTTTAGCTGTAGTTTTTTCTTGTCCAGGTATTTTGTGAGTCTTCTCATCATTGCTTCCATGTCTTCCTCGTTCTCTGCCATTATCACAACATCGTCTGCGTATGCTAGTGTGTAAATCTTTTCTCCTCCCAGTTCTATATACCTCCTATTTTCCTTCCCTTTCTCATTTCCTCTTCAGACCAAGAGCCCGTGTCACCCAAAAATGGTGTGATCGACTTACGCCCAAAAACCACCGAAACTAGTATTAGTACGAGAGATGACGACCAAGATTTTTGCCACATAGTAAAATGGTTAAAACCAATGCCAATCGATAGATTATATGACCCTGATCCCAGAAATACGATTTTCAGACATTTTGCGCGTAGCGTCTGATCTGAGCGCATTTTCAAAAATGTCAACAAATCTGACCTAAGTGACCCATAGCAAAATGTCTGATTTCCGGAATGTAGTTAGATCATAGTCCCCAGATACGAAGAACACAGTTTTCAGACACCCATAGCGTAGCGCATACCCAGGAGACCAAAAAAAAAAAAATGAGACAAAAAAAAAACTCATAGCAAAACGTCTGAACATCATTTGCATAGGTAAATTCGGATCAATTGATGTGGAAAATCCAATTTTCAGACAAAAACCATGTCGCTCAACATTTTGATAGAATTTCAAAGATGTCAACATATCTGACCTAAGTGACTCATAGCAAAATGTCTGAAATTGGTCGCAAATGATTGAATACGTTACCCAGATGTCTAAAAAAAAGATATCAGACAAATTGAATGTCACATCTAGCTAATCAGACAACGTTTTTCGCGGTTATGGCAAACATTTTGGTCCCCGCAGTAAATTTTTAGTTCGTGGGTATTTCAATTTGAATTTATTAACACTTATAGGTAATTGAAAAAGAAATTAAATAATATTAAAATAAACGGTTACCTAAATCTGTGGAACTGAAGTTTAAGGACTTTTGAAATAAATTGTACGAAATTAAACGGGATATAGTTGTAAAAATATATCTACAGGTTTTGCCCGTGGGGCAAGAATCTTAGGCATTGAAAATGTTTTTTATGATTTTTCATTCATTTTGATTTTTTTTTATCAATTCTACGTTTTTTACATTCAAATTCATTCTCGTCATTTAGATCCAGTTTGTGTGTGTTTTCGATATAATTGTATCGCTCAGCCTCAGTTAACGTTTTGGACGTACTCGGTTCCTGCATTACTCGCGAGATAACGATCGCGGGATAACTGACCTTAATTACACCTTCGGTTCTCTTGTTCATATTAAAACAAAAAACTTTCAAACCTTACATGCCTTCTATATCGGACTCGCGCGACGATAAAACGTTACATCTGTTGCGCATAATGTTGAATCGGTCGAACGGACCACCCATACCCACCACCTACACTTTCTAAATACCCCAAAATAGAAGCATTTTCAATGCTAATACAAGCGCCGGGGTATTTGCTGGGCGACTCCGAAACTTTTTTTTTCTTATAGGCGACACTGAAAATGTCTGAAAACACTATTTTTGTAATCAGGCCATCCATACGAATGATTTGAAACGAAAATGAACCATTCTGCTATGAGTCACTTAGGTCAGATTTGTTGACACATTTGAAAATACGCTGAGATCAAATGCTACGCGCAAAATGTCTGAAAACGCAAATTTCAACAATAAAATACCAAACTTTATGTACATTTTCAATATCAGACATTTTGTGATGAGACAGTCGACCGATTTTTTTTGACACAGCAGAAATGGCCCCCCGCGAACATGCTACACTTCTGAGAGTTGCTACTCCCCAGTCGGATCTAGGGTCATCTAATCTATCGATTTTACACGGTTTTAGCCATTTCACGATGTGACATGGTTTTGGTCGTCATCTCTCGTACTATATTATCAATGTAGGCGATGCTATAGAGATGCTCGCCCTACATTATTTCTGGGGCGAAGTGGTAGCAATCGAAGAACGCGTACGATTTGTATATCTATATATACGTATATATAGGGGGCATTCCAGCCATTATCGCCCAAGATTTAATTCGACATTTTTTAATTTTTTTTATAATTTCATACGATGTAGGTCTATATATACCCCAGGGGCTTCTCTGAATTTTTTCAAAAATTTTTTTTTTGCCGTTTTTTTGTTATAAATATTACACAGTCCGATTAGAATACATCCTTCGATCTCCTCCAAACAAAACACAGGTATTCTACATCCAAAAACTTGATTTTTGAGACCTGGCCGATCGTGGGGAAATCAATCGTTCCATGACTTTACCTACAATCACAATTGAATAAAATGTTTTCCAGCGTCCATAAATAGCGTTCGAGTGATATTATCATTGATATTGCATGCAGGGGTAGTAAAATCAGCACATACTATCTCTGGTGTGAGTTTTCAAGAATAATTTTATTAATTTTACAATATACGAATGATATGGCCCCTGAATGGTATTATTGATCCAATTTTTTTTATAATTTTACATGATTGGGAGCGGTCGGATCGTGAAAATCGTTTTGATTCCACAATACCATTACCACGAGGAATAATACAATGAATTCCTGAGTCTGTGGGCTTCGCTTCGTGTTATCGAAACGCTCGTTCAATTGCATTTTCATTGCTCCATACTCCTCATTCGTCGAAAATTTCACGGTTACATTAGGCAAATTCCTTGGGTTTGAGGCCCATTCGAAGAATTTTCGTGGAGTGGTAATTTGTTTTGCGGGGGGTAGCTTAAGACTGGCAAGTGCAGCCAATTTCTTCACGGTGCCACCCACACCATCGCAGGGCCCTTTTCCGTGTACAGTAGGCGAGAAATGCCACTCTGCTGATATCCCGAAATCTTCCTCGTGATAATACACATTCAAAAAATGTTTGACATTTTTTAATTGTTGTGGTGCACCGTCCGAGATGTAGTATATTGAAACTCCGGATGGAACCGTGTTTCAGTTTAACCCGTAATGATAACACCGGGTCAAAATGACCCGACGTTACAATGTATTTCTTATGGGACGGAAAATAAGTGTTATCATTACGGGTTAATAAAAGGATTCCTCAAAATGATCAAGGCGAACGTGAGAATAAATATTTCAAGTAAAAGAGGATTTATTCATGAGCGGAAATATGTACGTGTTTCTAGTTTAAAGTCTGAAACAGGACTGTTTTAACAATAATGCTGGTCGTCGAAGCGACCAGAAGATTCAGCTTTTTCTCTTCAGTTATTTAACATGAGAAGATATTAGGCTCTTTAGAGTTATACAAAGCGTTCATGAAGTGAGGAGGCACCTCCGTAACACTGCCCCCCCCTCAAACGAAGAGTCGCCCCGACTCGAAAACAAGTCGTCGAGGACGACGTGCTGGGTGTTGTCTTCCTTCGAGAGATTCGGAGCTGCGGCTCAAAAGGTTGGGTCGATCCCTCGACTACCGCGCGGCATTCGTCTTCACTCTCGGGGTAAACCGCAGAAAACCCCGAGAACGCGGTCAAACACCAACTCTTGTCCATGAAACAGGAACTCAGGAACTCAGGAACTCAGGAACTGAGAAACTCAGGAAATCGAGAAACCGACGATCTCAGGAACTCAGGAAAACGAGGAACTCAGGAAAATGAGTCCTGGGAAAGCGCAGGATTCCGTGGAACGTTGGTCCTGCCGTTGGTTTTGGAACGAGGACGTCAGGGGAATAGGAAAGGCCCAACGGTCACAGGAAATCCAGAGGAACAATGGGAACATCATCTAAAAAGTGGAGGACAAGGGTGAATTTCATCCAAGTCACAGTAATTCTTAGATCTAGATCACCGTTTTTGGACAAAGACCTATCCGTGAAACGGGGTCTAATCTTGGGTACACACAGTATACCAAACAGTAAAAACAGAGTAGACTTCGGGATAATTAAAGAAAATTGGAACAAAACAACCGTCAAGAAGCTCTCTTCTTTTGTCCCTTGTCTTGGAAACGACGAAACATCAACGATTCCGCGAAACAAGAAGATCATGTCCTCAGTCGATTTCCCTTCCGAAACCGCGGTCCGGGCGCTTCTCGACACGTTCAGATGGGCGGATGCAGCGGACATGGAGGAGACGGGGTTCGGAAGTTGGTACGAGGGAGAGTGGTTCATGGTACGCTGCGGAATAGCTCGCTTCATGGAGGTCAATGACGGAGGGACTCTCCAGGCAGCTTGTCTGGAGTGTTATTTCAGCCCGTGAGTGAACATTCCCCTAGAATTTTGTTCCTGAAGAAAGACTCAAAGAGAAGCAAAATGTCATCGTAATTTTTTTTTTTTTTTTATCATAGTATCGTCGAAGACACCCAGGGACAACCCCGCGAGGAGCACGTGCTCTTATCGAGAGGGACACGAAACCCCATCTGCTTCTTCTGCGACAGGGGGCTTGCCAACGATATTCTCGATGCCAGAACTTGTCGGGGGTGCCTTCAGGCTAAATACACACACGCCGCGGAGGCATGGCAGCGTTTCCTAAACGGCCTCAATGCCAGGGGGAGGGTGGAGATCGAGGAGTGAATCCCGCTCCTATTTATTCGAATAAAAACTACTCAAAATTAACCACCTAATTTTGTCTATTTATTCCACCCGGACAATTCTTCTGACTATCATCCTAAATCTCATTTTAAACAACCCGGGTGAAGTTATCAGAAGAATACGAGAGAACCGGACTCTCCCGAAGCGAAGAAACGATCTTTCCCGACGCGAGTCGGACACCAAAGTTCTTAGTTAATAAGCGAGTCTCAACGTCTTCAAACCCACCTAACCTCCGAAGAGCCTCGACAAAACAGTTTCCGCTATAAATCGATCTCTCCATCACCTTAATTGGCAGAGAGGTCCGCTGTAGGTGTCTGTCCCTCATTGTCATCAGAACATGGTGCTGAAATTGATACCCGTACCTAACAGGGTCAGCGTACATTTTTTCTAGAAGATTCACACCACCTACATCCCTGTATTCGTCCAAAGGCTCTAATAAAGTGAGGATATTCTCATCCTGCAGAAATCTTTTGGTGAACGTGGATTTACCACAACCTATATTTCCCTCTATTATTACAGAGAAAGGTGCGGAATTTCTCCTCTGGGTCCCCAAGGGTAACTCAGGCGACCAAGAGGTAGAAGGAACAAAATCGACAGGGTCATTTGATCTTTGCACTGTCGACGGGGAACAAACTAGAAGTGACCGATCTTCAAAGATCCTACGAATTAATAATTGCCTCCGTCCTTCCTCAGAATCACTCGGCGAACCTCGTTCATCGTAAGGAGCCAGACGATCTAAGTGAACAACCTTAGGCCTGAGTTTGGAGGTTACCCTCTTTCTAGTTGAGGTCATGTCGTGGCGACGGATCCTATAAATCACATCGTTGATGCGAGTCAAGGTGACGTAAGGACCCTCCCAGTTACTCTGAAGCTTAGGGCACTTGCCCTTTTCTCGACGAGGCTGAAAAAGCCAAACCTTATCCCCAGCCTCAAATTTCAGATTTCTTGCTCTAAGATCATACCTAGCTTTCAACCTGTTGGAATTAACCTCAATCTTATTCCTAGCGAAATCGTGGATTTCATCTAGTTTTTCTCTCAAAGAGACAACGAAGTCAACCGGAGAACCTGTATGAGACGGAGGGACTCCTTTTTCTAAATCAGAAGGAAGTCTGAGATTCCACCCCATCAACATGGTGGCAGGAGAAAGCCCTGTGGTCTCATGAATCGCTGAGCGGTACGACAAAAGGAACAACGGAGTCCATTCGTCCCAATCTCTTTGGTTTTTATCCACAAAAGCAGATAAATATCTCAATATCGTCCTATTTAATCGTTCAACCATTCCGTCCGACTGGGGGTGCAAAGCTGTGGTCCGGGTCTTGCCGGACCCCAGGACGCGAAGAGTTTCTGCCAGTAAAATGGATTCGAAATTCGTCCCCTGATCCGTATGTAACTCCAAAGGTACCCCGTAGCGGCACACAAATTCTTTTACAAAGGCACGAGCTATGGTCTCGGCTTCCTAATTCGGTAAGGCAATTACTTCCGGCCACTTAGTAAAATAGTCAGAGATGACTAACGCATAGCGATTTTTAGTTCTTGTTACCGGAAGGGGACCAAGAATATCCATAGCTACTCTATCAAAAGGCGTTCCGGTGTTATAAATCTGCATGTGACTGGTTCCCCGACCACGGGGACCCTTCTTGGCGTTACAGACGTCACAAGTCTTACACCAATCTTCTACATCGGAGCGGCAGCGAGCCCAGAAAAATCTCTCCCTAATCCTTCCAAGAGTCTTGTTCGAAGCGAAGTGTCCGCCAGCAGGAGAATCGTGGTATTCGGCCAGAATCTTAGTTACTTTACTTTTGGGCACTAACAACTGCCATCTAATTTCTTTAAGATCTGGGGATTCCCATTTCCGGTAAAGCACATCATCTCTTAAAAACAGAGATTCCCATTGAGCCCAATAAACTTTCAAACTTTGATCCCCAGAAGAGACTTCCTGCCACTCTGGCCGAACACCAGCGACCTTCCAGTCCTTTATCAGCTGAAAAACAGGGTCCTGAGCCTGAGCGTTCTTCCACTCAACCAGGTCCGACTGAAAAGTGATGATTCGAACAACCGGAGACGGATCACACTGGTTCTCTAGTCTCGCACACTGTTTACAGACCCCCAACTCTTCACAGGGTCTGCGCGAGAGTGCGTCGGCGTTACCGTGAAGTTTACCCGGACGATGCTGGATCTCGTAATCGTATAATCCTAGCCTCTCCAGCCACCTAGCGACTTGTCCCACAGGATTCTTGAAAGAAAGTAACCAGCGTAGCGAAGCATGGTCCGTGCGAATCAAGAATCTCCTCCCATACAAATAATGATGGAAGTGAGTAATCGTCTTTACAATAGCTAACAACTCCCTTCGAGTAACACAGTAATTCCTCTCAGGTTTACTAAGAACTCTACTGTAAAATGCGACTGCTCTCTCTAAACCCTCCTGAACTTGAGACAAAACGCCCCCGATGCCACTTGCGGAAGCATCGGTGTCCAAAATGAAAGGGATCCCTGGTAGAGGAAAAGCCAGAATAGGCGGCGTGGTGAGTCGAACCTTAAGTTCCCGAAAAGCGTCTTCACAGTCGGAAGTCCACTCAAACTTTACCTTCTCCCCAGTAAGATGATGTAGGGGCCTAGCTATGGTCGCGAATCCTTTAACGAAGCGTCTGTAGTATGTACAAAGCCCCACAAAACTTTGTACATCAAGTTTGGATCCTAATTGAGGCCAGTCCCGAATCGCTTTGATTTTATCGGGATCTGTTTGAATGCCTTCGGAGGAAACTACGTGTCCCAGGAATTTAACCTCCTTACGGAAAAGATGGCATTTCTTCGGACTCATCTTGAGGTCTACTGCCAACAATCTTTCAAAAACCTCCTTCAAATTCCGGACCTCTTCCTCGAAGGTTTTTCCAAAAACTATGATGTCATCCAGATATACGAGACAGATTTTTCCGACTAAACCTTGCAAAGCCGTTTCCATGACACGCTCAAACGTAGCCGGAGCGTTACACAACCCAAAAGGCATGACTTTGAATTGCCAGAGGCCTCCTAACCCCGTTACAAAAGCGGTCTTTTCTCTGTCTTCAGGATCCATTTCAACCTGCCAGTAGCCGCTCTGTAAATCTATGGTCGAGAACCAAGAGGCTCCGGCCAAGAGGTCTAACGTCTCGTCAATCCTAGGTAAAGGATAGGAATCCTTTTTCGTTATGTCATTTAATTGTCTGTAGTCTATACAAAACCTCTTAGTTCCGTCCTTTTTACTGACCAACACAATCGGTGAAGCCTAGGGTCCTGAAGACGGCTCTATGACGTCACTACCTCGCATATCTGTGACCATTTCCTCGACTTCCTGTCTACCATTTAGGGGTAACCTTCGAGCACCCTGTTTGATCGGTAGCGAATCGCCGACGTTGATTTTATGTTTTACTAAAGTGCAACGCCCGATATCTTTCGAATTTTTCGCGAAGGCGTTACGAAACTCGTTTAATAAGGAGATCAAACCCTTTCGTTGTTGCTGGTCTAGTTCTCTGGACGAATCGAGAAATAGTTTTTGTAAATACTCGGGGACTGCCGAGTTCGGAATCTCGATGACCTCTAATACATCAGAATTGTCGATCGAAGAGCTAGGAATTATATCTCGTTCGACAGAAACGACTCCCTCCTTAGTAACGAGGACGGGAAGTGTGGACAAACACTGAGGGGTCTCAGTAATTGACTGGGTGTCACGTCCGAGGCCTCTCACAGTCAAAGAAGAGGGCTTTCGCGGGAAGGGATCTACAAAGCGTGTGGTTTGTAGAGAAATTTCCGCCTCAGGGGTACCCAGAGTGTTATGCTCCGTAGAGATAACACATTTATGTTTTGAAAGAAAGTCGATCCCCAGAATTCCGTCGTCTTCGATGTCGGCCACAAAAACTTCATGTGAGGACTGTATACACCCTTCCACATCTATCTCGATCAGAGATTTTCCTAGAATAGGGGTGGTTTCTCCCGTCGCTGTACGTAAGTTTGAACTATTGGAAGAAGGTTTCGAAACTGAACTTAGCAAATCAGAGCGAACCACCGTAACCTCAGCCCCCGTATCTATAACCCAAAGGCAGTCAACGCCATTAACCGATCCCCTCGCGTAAAGGCCCGATTGTCGAAGGCTACGAATGACGAAACGAGTAAAATCAGGGCGCACAACAGTCTCCTCTCGTGATAGCCTTTGCCCCACAAAACTATCCGGCTCTAGTTTTTTGACTGACTCGGTGGAGTAGACTGGTTGCTTGTCGAAGGTTGAGGGTCGCGACGATATTCCTGCCACGGTTGGTTTTGATTCGAACCATCCTGACCCGCGTTCTCCCGACCGCGCCAAGAGTTCGATTGATAACGCCCCCTCTCGCGCTCCTCTATGAGTTTTTTAAGGGAAAAACAAAACTGGACGTCGTGCCCCCTCTTCTTGCAGAACATACAAGTCTTAACAAATCTCGCGGGTTGTCGGGACTGCTCCGTCCGCGAGTCAGAGAGCGACGACTGCTGCCGAGGAGTGGTCGGAGGTTCGCCCGGAGGTGTCCGCGCAGTGCTGACTTTTTCCTCAGTCACTTGGCGGATCCGTTGAGACCCTAAATCCTCCTGATTCAGGGCCTCAATTTCAAGGCCTTTCACAATAGCTTCACGAAGGGTCGAGGGTCCGGCCATTCGGATAGCATGTTTTAATACTGAATCTGAAAGTGCGTGGATGAACTTCCCGCAAGTTATTTTATCTCTGACTGCCGTGGGGCAATCAGGCAAAGCACTACGAGCTAAACGCTCCAAATCGTGACCCAACGTAGTCAAACTCTCTCCCTTCGCTTGGCGCCCGTTCTCGAACTGAGTATAATACAGCTTTTCCAGGTGCTCCTCTCCGAATTTGAGTCTCAAAGCGGTGCAAATCTTATTGTAATCGCGGGCATCAATGTCAGTTAATGAACTAAGGACGCTTAAGGCATTTCCCCGAAGCGACGCGGACAAGGTTACCGCCTTTTCGGAAGAGGTCCAATTGTTCATTTCCGCGATCATCTCGAATTGTCGCTCGTAGATCGCCCAAGGTGTCGATCCGTCATAGGAGCTCGGTCGGACTGTCTGCGAGCTTCTCACGCGAGACTCCGAAGAGCCCCCAAGCAGATTTGAATTCAATATAAGTTTCTGAAGGAAACTTATCTGGTCCCGATCGGAAGTCGCCGACTCAGTCGGCCGAAGCGGTTCTACCGGCAAAGTCCGATGCAGAATCGGTGAGCTCAAAGATTCTACGTTTTGTTCGGGGATGTCTTTTGGATTTAATGCCGTTATAACCTGTTTGCTCGCTTCAGCAATGAGTTTAGAGAGACTCGCCCGGTCCAGGGTGATATTCCGTTCCTGCGCTTCGCGGTCAAGGTTTCGAGGAGCACCCGAAAACAAATCCTTTCCTTCGAAATTACGCGCCATACGCTCGCAACCACCCCTGGCGCATGGGGTATTCTCAGAAAGACTGAGGGGTACGGCACTAGTAAATTCCCGAACAACACTATCATCATGAATGTGTGTCGATCCCGGAAACTCAAATCTCGGCTGTTCGTCGACACACCTCAGATTTCTAAGCCTCGCGGCAGAATCGTTCCGTAGTGTATTACCACTACGTACATTGCTCTGCCGCACCGGTGTGAGCGATGCCGGTAGCACCGCTCCACTTGCACCGGGTCCAATTAGTATTTGGGGGTCTGACCTTGGTACTCCTGCGAGTACCTGACTCCTCCGGCTTAAATCCAACGGAGCGGAAGAACTCATCTGGACTGGTCGGGGTTGTTGTTCTGGGGCCTGGATCTCGCGGTTCTCGATGCGTTCGAGCCGTAGGCGAATCTCGTCCTGTTGGACACGGAACTCCTCCTGAGCGCGAAGTCGCTCCTCTCTCTCTCCGTCCAGACGCTGCCGCTGCAAGTCCAGATCGCGTTCGAGCTCGGCTCGCTGATCTTCGAGGGCCCGACGACGCTCTTCGCGGATTCGCGCAAGTTCGAGACGCCGAATCTCCAGGTCAAGGCGCCGTTCTTCTTCGTCTTGTACCTGTATAACCAAATGTTCCTCTCGGACATTATCTATTTCGCCCTGAAGTTGATTACACCTTTGCTGGTTCAGGAAGTCCTGAGTGGCCGCATCGGGTTGCCGGGATGTAGTCGATCCCCGAGCAGCCAAATCGTCGATCTCCGACAGGAGGGACGGCAATCCTCGAGTGCTTCTAGTCACACGTCGCTGCTTCTGTGGTGGCGGTGCAGAACACTCGGAATTGTCCCCGTGAATCATTTTATTGGCGTTTATTTGTGTTTGTGTATTTCCTTTTTATGCTTTTACTCTCCCTGCTCTCACAACTCCACTCTTAGTACTTCAATATTCCAAACTCACAAATCGTCAAAAATCGAATTGAGAAGATCCCACTTCTGACACCAGTGAAACTCCGGATGGAACCGTGTTTCAGTTTAATAAAAGGATTCCTCAAAATGATCAAGGCGAACGTGAGAATAAATATTTCAAGTAAAAGAGGATTTATTCATGAGCGGAAATATGTACGTGTTTCTAGTTTAAAGTCTGAAACAGGACTGTTTTAACAATAATGCTGGTCGTCGAAGCGACCAGAAGATTCAGCTTTTTCTCTTCAGTTATTTAACATGAGAAGATATTAGGCTCTTTAGAGTTATACAAAGCGTTCATGAAGTGAGGAGGCACCTCCGTAACAATATTTTTGAAACCACTTCTGAAAGCGTTTTTACGTACTCAACTACGATTTTAGAATAAACGTACACTGCAATTGAACTAGCGTTTCGATAACACGAAGCGAATCCCACAGACTCAGAAAATTCATTGTATTATTCCTCGTGGTAATGGTATTGTGGAATCAAAACGATTTTCACGATCCGACCGCTCCCAATCATGTAAAATTATAAAAAAAATTGGATCAATAATACCATT
>JAEUYN010000720.1:0-162938 GCA_018257835.1 Euura lappo
ATGCATCAAAAAGTGTTAAAGCCAAATGTAACACAAAAGCCGCTCATTTTAACACAAAAATCTCGTTCGCTCCTTAATGGATATGAAAAATGTTAAATTTGTGTTGTTTCGTCAACACAACACACCATTTTATGTAGAAATGTACTACTGACAAATGTTGAAATGATAGTAGAACAAAAATGGCCACCGTCGTCGGATTTTGCCTGTTATTACGTGTCGTGCACGGTCTTCTAGACTCGAAAATTCGATTTTCTGCGAAAATGTGTGAAAAATGTGCTACGCTAACTCAATTTCATTAACTGTACATCTGCAGAAATGATATAAAGGAAAAAGTTGTTTCTTTTATTAAGCGATCGTATAGCGTAGTGGTTAAGGCGTGCGACTCGTAATGCGAACACCGGTGAGCGTCCCGGTTCAAACCCCGGCTAGGATTAGGAATTGCGAAATTTATCACTGCGAACTCGAAATGCGTTTTTCTTCACATGTATGTTTAAATGTGCATTAAAATATCCTTTACCACTAATATCTAACAGCGTGAGCATCGAAAACAATCTGTTTTTTTAATTTCAATTTTAGTTCCAGCCATTTACTTATGCATTTTCCACGCATATTGAAAGTTGAAACAACATACGATTTGACATTATCGTTCTGTTCAATTAACTCAAAAATGCAGTGTTAAAATTACAAAACAATATGTTGAATTTGTGTTAATTTTTACAACCATTTCGCTGTGTCAACGCTTGACATTAACGGCTTGTGTCAGATTAACATATTTTTTATAGTGGACCTACTGGGACACGCGAAAAATGTTGAATTTAACACTTTTTTCTAACAGTGTAGTTCATAAACATCTGGAGAAAATTTATACCTGCTAACTGAATCGATTTAATTACGAAGCCATCAGCCTATCTTTTCTCCGAGTTTCCCATATAGCTCGTCAAGAGATACAGCGGGTAAGCTGTTCGCTAATGGTCACCGCGTCTCGAACTTATTCTATTCCGTTCAACGTGCCTAGAGACAGTGCTAGATTATTAGCCAATTGAAAGCACAGGATTGTGGAGCGTCGAGCACCTGGTGCCTCTTCTCTTCTCTACTCTACCCCGTACTCTCGTCTCGTCTTATCGCATGTCACGTGTCTGAGGAAGTCTGACAACGGTGCACCACCTAATCTCCACGTTTCTCAAGTGGCAATCCCCAAGGCTTTCTCATACTACCACATTAATCGATAATATCTATTCCTCATTCTATGAAATGGGACGACGCAGCTCATCGACGTTACGTTCTTACCTACTTCGTTTCATCAGTCGTTATCCGTAGCCGTAAATCCGCGAGGCATTCAACACGCTTTTCAAAGTTAACCGTAAAAACAAAAAAACTGGAGTCACTGTCGTAAAGTAGCTGTAGCAGTTCCTTGACGAGGATCTTGAGTACGAGTCCGAGTCTATTGTAAAACTGGGCATCTCGCTTTAATGACGTGTAGCTGGCCAGTTTCCAGAGGCAAACACGGTATAGTCAGGGACTAAGTAGCCAGCGGTTTACTGTTGTTTTATCAATCGATTGGAAAGAGTTTACGGGTCTGTTTTCACAACCATTTCCACTGCTCCCGCCGGTTAATGGAGAGCAAGTAACGGCTCGTAGAAGGTTAGCTTGCTCCATATTTGGTTAATTTGATGAAAAAAAAAAAAACTACGATGCACTCTCAGTTTTTGCTGGAACCCAGAGAGTAAAGTGAACCATAAAGAGGTCCGAACTCTCCATCGCAGTTTGAGCTCGACTTTAAGTTAAAGTTAGAACCGGAGGTGGTGGTTCGCTAAGCTTTTTCTGCCCATGCCGTTTCGCTCGCTCGCTTGCTCACTTGCTCATACTCTCTGTATATTCTAGCCAAGGCCAAGGAAGGAACGAAGTGCCGGGGTGGCTCGAGAAACCGAGGGGGATGATGTCGCAACCCGAACACTAGAGGAACAAGGATGGACGGAGACACTCAGGTTTCTAATGGAGATGGTACCACGTAGCCTGTTGCTTCTTCAAGATTGAAAACGTGTTGCGAAAAAGTCCTTCTCGAAGCTTAACTTTAAACCGAAGAGCAGAATTACGACTTTGAGAAAAATCACAATATTGCAGAAGAAGAGGATGCGATCCAAGTCCAATCATCAGGGTTTGTTAGCGGATATGTCTGAGTGGAACAGTAACCCGGTCGGATATAACTATTTTAATGTTTTCCCGTCTGTTTGGTTATATTGAACGAGACCTGCAGCATCAGGATGAAATTTTTGAACCTCGAAAAATAGCGGAACAATTAAACGGTAACGAACAGCCTGGGCTTCGATATTAATTAACGGCAATAATGAGTTATTTTCCATTTGGTTTGCCGTACGGTTGAATGCGGAGGGGCCGCGGGCGGTGAACCTTCTGCAGTTAAAACTGTATAACATCTCTTTCAATTCCCTCATGTATTACGTTCTATCAATTTTAACCGAATTCTCTTATAACAATTTTCTCCTATGAATTTACACAATTATTTTCCACCCCTCAGTGCTGGCTAAACACAAACCACCATATTCGAATACTTCCGTATTTGGTTTCTATTTCAACTGTAATAAAACTAGGAGACAGCCAAAGTAAACATATATTTATTTTTCAATTTCCGTACGTGTGTACTTAGGTACGAAAAGTTGATATGAATAATATATAGAGACCGACGAGACGTGACGGCGGTCGTTATTCGAACTTTGGTCACGCTCGTCGCAGTTTCCACTGAATCCTGGCGTCGCAGGATGAAAATATACTCATGATAACGACGGTGCACGCGTTTTACGATCAAATGCGATTCATCAGTGTGGTAAAAGTGTCTGAGCTGGGAATAGCCCGGTCGACGTCGGGACGCCCGCTAACGGCGCGGGGGACGCTGAGGGAATTATCGGCAAAACGTCAATATGTATTACCTTAACGTAGCGCCTCATCCTACCTGAACCACCCGACGTACTTGTGCCGTTCTATTTGTCACTTCTGCAAGCCTCTGTGGACTCAATCGTCTGCAGTTATCTTCTCATCCTCATCCACGCCCTCGCAGAACCTCAGACCCCCAGGGTGACACTTACTGAGCAGTCAAGTACCCGTCCCTTGTCAACTTATGTCTAATTTGAAAGCGTTACAGTATCGAGTCTCGCGATCATTGAGACGATTATTTTATTGAATTTGGGATTCGGCAGATCGAAACCGAAGTATAGATCATTTTTCTCGCTTTTGAACTCTGGAAATGGAAATGAGAGTTGGTAGCTTTTTATTACCCTATATCATCGTCGACTTTATGCTCCAATTTTTATTACCCTTGATGTATAGAGTTTAATATCGCGGAGATAGCCGCGTGGACAGTCGTTGAAGAACGGAAGGAGAGAGACCGTGTTTGCAGGGGTGCGTAGCATATGCGTGTGTAACGGGAATGAATCGAATAAAATATGTAGGTAGGGAGGTTATAACGCGTGGAGGTATGATGGAGGGAAGATTCGACGAGTGTAGAGAAAGAGAGAGAGTGGAAAAAAAATCGAGTTTTTTAAATATACCTAACCGGTAGGCGGAGATAGGAACGAGCGATGGAAAAGGCGGCAGAAAATGGAAAGGGAGCCTCGCGTGACAGTTGTCAATATTCGACGGATTAGTCTGGCGCAACGTGAACAGATTTCGGTTGGCGATACTTCATTTTATCAAAAATGAAAAAATGAAAAAATGAAAAATGGCGAAAAATGATGGAGCCCAGGCACAAAAGCGGATGGACGGACTGCTGTGGATTTTTTTTCTGGTACCGTTTAATCGACGGTGGTTTTACTCTTCGAATCAATTACATCAATACCACACATCAAAATTCATGGACACATAAAAGACGCAATGACACTGGCGAAAATCAACAGCGAACTCTGACCTCCACGAGGTTATGATGCTCTCTGCTCGACGAACATTCGGATTTACGATTGAAGCGTAAAGATAAAAGCTCTATGGAGGATTCTGATAGATTATACTTTACGGGTAGGAACCAAGCGTATACGAATACCGCAAATAGCATCATGCTCCAGGTCACATCATCCGACCAACATGCAGTATGACATTTAATTGCATATTTTTTCATGGATTTAAAGCTTGCAAAGGTTTGTTTTTCAGAATCGAATCCTCTCGCAGTTTATTTCGAAAGACTGTCGACTTGACGGTAATAAATTGTGTGATGTAAAAATGTACGATTCTACTTTTACTTATCATTTCGTGGTAATTTCTCTCCTTTCTTTTGCAGTTCAGCTCACGTTTATCCGTCGAGAAGCTCTAGAATAAAAAATCCAGTGCAATTTATGCAGAATCGCGTGTACCCTATCAGCATGCGGTAATCTAGCTAATCCAATACCCGCTGATGACATCACGAGTTCTCGGAAGTCCATGTACGTAATGATACGGATGACGAGTAGAGTCTGCCATGCTATTATACTTCGTCGCAGATTATAACACTGGGAAACAAAGAATGATGAAGAGTGCAAAAGCCACGATGGATTCTTCGGGATTCTGAGAAGAAATGTGTGTAAAAGACTCCGAGCCTTAAACGTGCGACATGTTGGCTGACAAATTAGGCGTTGATTTTTGTTTCATTAGTTTTACAGGAGTTTGTCTTCGCAGCTGGTCGGCTAGCGACGAAGCGCGTAGAGAGAAAACGGTCGAGTTAGGTATTATTGATGAAGCGTTAACGGTGTGACGGGACTTGACGTCATTCCAACGTGCGCAAAGCCGCACATAGGACAGGGGAGGGTTAGGTGTTATCCTGGACTGCGGAGACACGGGAGTCTGTTCGCACCAGTTGTATCCGAACACGGCCACGCCACGAAGGTAACGTACGGTTGGTTAAATGGGTGTGGGGTGAGTGTGATTAATTGCACGGTCTTATCTGAGAGCAGATTGGGTCGTAAAAAGGGGATGAACTACCGATAAACCCCGCGGGCAAAACCGTATGCGAAATGTGCCGAGGTTTTTGCGGACTAATTTATTGAAAATTCATTCTTTTTTTTTTTTTATCACCTCATTTTTCACCCTCTCTTCTCTCTATTTTCTGTTCGAAGGAAGTGTATAAATATGCGAGAAGCTCGACGCAATTAGTCGCTAGGAAAAAAAAACGTCGGGTTTCAAGTCCAGCTCAAACAGGGGGTTTTCAGAGAAAATCGCGAGGGAAGCGAAATATATAAAGTTTTCCACCAGTTTCGAACCCTCGAACGACCGTAGGCCGCAAAGGGTAAATAAAAGCTGAAATTTGTACGTTGTTTGTTGGTCGGGTTGCTCCGACCGATTGGAAATTGACCGTCGTTCGTTCTGCGTAAAATTATAACGCGAAAAAAGGGGTTGGGCGTGGGTCCCACGGGTTTACGAATCACCTATTAAAAGAATATTACCGCCTGTATAAATTTCATTTTGATTGATTACGATTCGGACGTCTGTATCGCGTGGGCCTTCCCGCCTTTAACCAGCTAATGTTTTGCGCATTTGATTTATCTTATCTTCCTTCTGCAACGATAGACCGGAAATGTGTTCGTCCGTTTGCGTACCAAACAGGAGGACACGGACATCATACACATTTTTTTTATGCAGACTCCCTTCACTCCGAACAAAATCGGCGACTGACGCAAATCGAAAACGCAAATTGAACGTGGAAAGTCAAAGACTAAAAAGAGGGTTCTGCATGCTGCACAGAACCGTGAAATTTAAAGCTTGGTGAAAGAACCATCAAAATGAGAAAGAGAACTCGGTTCACAGTGAGGAATTTCGTAGAGGATGCCCGGTGATTTATCTTGTTCACATCTAGGCGCGTATCTATCGAGACCCGATGGACGGCGATGACATTTCGAGAGTTTATGAGCTAATATCCATTCGGTACTATCCACGTGGCCGTTTTATGAAGCTTTTATTCGCCCGTTCACTCGGCCACATGGTGCATCACCGGGGTCTGAAGAAGAGAGAAAAAAAGTAGCCACCTACACACTAGAGAATCACAGTGCTGCCAACGTCAGGAACATCCTCGCACGTAAAATTATTAACTACCCCCTGGATCTTGCGGAGGAATAAAAAGAGTCTGAACGACGCGAAGAAGAGAGATTGCGTGAGCTCGAAAAGCCCTGCGACTATGGAAGTTTGTCGGATTGCTCATCAGCTAACGACCACGTTTTCGTTGACTTCTGTCCATCCGAATTGCAACAAAGAGCAGACCGGAGCTGAACGTGATTGAATTTCGGTGTGACTATGTCACGAACGGGTCCGTTCGACATCTAGAACGCGTGCATCAGCGTGTTCAACTTATGTGAGAGTGTAAGGTCGATTTTAGAGAGGTTTGATGGTACCAGAGTGCGACGACAGTGGTGAAAAACTACAAAGAACCAAAGCGCGATGCCCGACCGAGTGCTGGTGCTCCATCCAGGCTAGTCCTTCTCTCGGCATAAGTTATATCTACCGATTTTACTGCTGTACCGCGCCCTCGACGGACGTCAGGTACTAGACACTGAACACAGTAATATTCTGGATGGACTTTGCTTTCGGCTCGAGTGTCCCGTGCGGCAGAGCTGGCGTTTAAATAAATTGCTTCTGCCAGTGCACATACGCAGCCCCGCAGATACGGGGTGGGGTGTTCGCGTTTTCGTCAAAATTCTAGTCGTCCATCCATCTCTTTTGTGGTTCTGAAATCCTCAGACTTCAACTGGCCTGAATAAAAGGAAGCCTGAAAGAAAAAAAAAAACGACAGAGACAATGTCCGCGGACCATCAAAGAGATGGCAACTTATCTCGCAGGTGCGTTTTGATTATTTATCAGAAACTCTTTCAGCCACCCTGTACGCGTCGATGCAACGCTGCCGTACACGGAGTCTGGTTTTATTCGCTCCAGACTCGACAGACAGTCGAGAGCCCCTTCCTCGTCTCTTCGCCCAGCATCCATATGCATTGAGGGAAGGTTATTGGGGGCTGTACCTACCTACTACGGCGCGCACGTACACTCTATTCATCGGGGTGTCAAAAGAAATTATTTCCGTAAAATCTATTTTCGAAAGCTTTTCCTCCGATATGCAGTACATTCATATCCCCAGCGAGACTGTGCAGCACACGTGTGTCAGCCATCCTTGAACGTACTCAAAGTATACTCTCGTTCTAATGATATGCGAAGGTGCGGATTCCTCCTCGCACTCTTGATTCCGGTAAAGAAAATACGGCGAACATTCCGTCGAATGACTCGAATAAACGTTTCAAAAATCCTCGGATTCATTTCACGTGAAAAATGATGATATTTATGCACGACATGTTTCATCGTTGGGGTTCGAAGCTAAAACTTTAATGGTCGTACGCGTGCGGAGTGAACCGTCAGCGTGAACGCATTTTACGCATATCGACCCCCGTAAGCAATAAACCTTCCGTTTCACATCTTGGCATGACGTGTGGAAAACGATTTGTGTCGAGGTTTTAGGTGGTCTATCGCATCACACAAACTACAAATCGTCATAGGTACTACGACTGGGGTAGTAATCCGGAGGGTATATATACGTCTGCTTATAGTCCTAGTAATCGTCAAAATTTAACGACACGCCCAGCGAGACTCACAGGAATATTGTATACGTGAAGTTGCGGCAAGAGTTATAAATATTAGAATATCAAATGTACACAAATAAATCTGCGCACTGCAAACACCGTTAATAAATTTACTTCGAGTGTCACGTTTTTCAGTCGGAATGAAATCCCAAAATCGGTAAAAAAATCTTCTCAAGCTGATAAAAATTTTTCACGTTTAAACTGAAACTCTGATTCAATCTGCGCAGGTTTGTATCAATTTTGGAAAAGTTAATTCGGAGAGAACGAGTTCCGTACCGTATCGTCGGAAGATGAAATTGCGCTGCAACAATGAAAGATATCGGGTTGTTGCACCGGAGGATGGCGGAGTATTAGTTAATGGTATAAATAACCGGGGGCGAAACGCGTATAGAAATAAGGGATAAAAGAGATTCAGAGAATGCTGGGCAATTCTGGAAATAGAAATCGGGTTGTTTCTTTCACTTTAATATTACTTTTTATTTCAAATCTTTTCTTTTCCCTCTTTTTCCGTCCTATACTATAAGGTAGAGAGAAGAGAAGAGAAGAGAATAGAAGAGAATATAATACAAAGAACGTCGCACTCTACCAGCATCATTACTACAGTTTTTCCTTCTCCGTCTCTTTCCATCCCCGCGCGGGTATTTCTCTGTTTATTTCATTTTCCGGAATTTCTTCAGGTTTTGTTTTTGAGATATGAGAGGCGCTTGACCAGATGAGAGCACTCATGACCGAGTTTCCCCCTTACCACTCAACCACGCGGCCCCCGGATTCCAGGATACCGTTCGCGTTTGCAACCCAATCTCCCAGGATCAAGAAATATATTTCGTAATTTCCACCAACCTTCTATGTTCAATTTAATCTCAACTTCTACTATTAGTCACATCGTTATGCGCCAAGTGTAACTACACTTATTTTCATCATTCGATCCCTTGGCTTTGATTACAGGAAACAGTTTTAATCGACCAAACGGGGTGAAACGTCTCGTTTCTTTCATAATTCATATGCACGTCGATTTGTTACTGAGAGAAGGATAATTTGGTGGGAATATAATTAATTTATGAGGCAATCTTTTGAGGAATTAATAAGCAGGAACGAGGCATCATTGTATGTATGTGAACCTTTGGCCCCTTTCTACGCTTTGCTACATCGCGAATAAATTCAAACTTTTCCAATAGCCGGTCGGCGGTCCCAGCATCCCGCGGAACGGTGGAACGACGCGACTAATCGAGAAAATGGAGCAGTGTGTAGCGAATAGGCGCCTAATCTCCCCCATCAGAAGCTCGACAAAGCCCATTCAGTCGTGAGCTCGTTCGATCGATCTATAAGCGATCAGCCGGTTCGGGATTTTACGGTTTAGTGGTTTTCTGGTTTTCGACTTTCTCGTTTTCAACGAATGTATTCTGACCAAAAAGCTAACCAAGCAAGTACGTACGCAGCGGACTTGCCCTACAAAAGCATTCAAAACCCTCAAAGCAAAGGTTCGTTCAAAGGAAGGACGAGGGGGAGACTTTTTACAGAACATTTTTGCCGATTATAAGTACTATAATATAACCATTAAATTTTCACACAATGATTCCTTCGTTCTCCCTCGACTGGTACATCAACGTTCCAAATATAAGATTAAACCGATCTCAGAGCTTCACCAAAGTTTAAGTCACCTGGGAATACGACGTCACGGGAATTAAGATAACTTCGGCAAAGTTAACTCTACTATTTTTGACCATGACGTAGAGCCGCCGGGCGGATTCTGCCCTCCGACGTTCTTCAAATATCGGAATCATTCAGGGTTGAAGCTAAATATGGAAGAAATCGAACTCAACGTTTCTAGTTTAACCCGCAGAGAATCGATTCGTCCGAGATATAAAAGCGGCGCAAACCATCTCAGCTCTGCTCCTCCGGTTCTCTGGGCACCCAGCTATTAATCGGAAAAATATCTTGATAAAAAAAAGCGAGCTTTTCCTCCCCTGGTTTTTCATCGATCTAGAAGCCTGATTGTGACTGAGCGCCGACCGAGCCCAAGAGAAAATAAAGATTCCTGAAATGGATCCTCAAGTGTATGAAAATGATCGAACAGAAAAAAAGCGACAGGGGTCGTTTTCTGTGGCACATGATTAATTTTATCAACGGAGGACATCGTTTGATATCTAACCATAGCGTTTCGTGTGTCATGTGCAATGATCCTACGCCGTCCATCGACGTTCGCCTGAATAAAATATTTCTGTACGTGTCTACACGTGGGAATGTGGAATCCAGTGACAAAGCTATTTTTTGTTTTACTCTTTTGCAGCTTTGAAAGGTGTGAGTGTATTAGTTTCCTTCCCCCCATGATACCTGTCGCGTAGGTATTTTTAATCAGTTATCCCCCCAATCGACTGTCATGCGGATGTAATAAGCGTATGACGAATTCAGAAATTGAGTTGTTTAATCAGGAAATCGACTGAATGGTAATCGCTTTTATTCCAGACGAACGCATTACGTCTACGTCATGTTCTGATATCTTAACCGATTCCGTGGTTAATGCAGTGTGAAATATTTCCAAATCCGAAGGTTACATGTGCGGTGGCCGGAATAGACCCTACGGTACCCGGCTGGATGAATTGTATGATCATTTCTTATCGTACTCGCCTGTTTTATAACGGTTGTCAAAAGCCTGAACACTGCAGCATCCTTCGGCATTCATCGGTGAAGGAAATAACGTAACCATGAAAAATGATGTCGTGGATCGGGATGTTGATACTTCCTACTCGATATTCCGAGGAGTCCGAATAGAAGCTTCAAGAAATATTGAAAAATCGTGCGACACGACGTCTGTGAGCTTTTCAGTATTTCAGTGGAAACTGCAACATGCGCTTTGATCGCGAGTCAAAAAGTTCCCGTTGATCGAGGTGACGTGAATAAATTTATTGAATGATACCTCGTAGAAAATTTTCGCTTTTGACGCCTGGCTTTCGCTCATCTTCCTTGAGTACCTTTTGGTACGTTCCTAGAGCGTCGGGGGATCGGTCCATTCAACGTGTGTAGCCATAGCCACCATAGCGACGAGATGAAGGTCGCCCTGAGCCGAGCTGAAGAATGACAAGCAACACCTGGCGGATCTCATGGATACAAAGATAACCGTATCGCGAGATGTAGGTATGGGCCAGTGATATATACACTAGAAACTCGTCGCAGACAAGAGCGTCAAAAAAGTCATGCATTGGGGTGCGTCGCGCCTCCCAACCCTCTCTGATGAATGGTTGTAGTTGGTAACTCACCTTTGTCGCGACTCGGTTGTCTGCATTCGAGGGATAAAATGAAAAACATTTCCGCTTCCGGATTTTAGAGAATATAATAAATATATTCTCTGAGAAGGAAATGATATTTAAACAATGGGTATGTGGTGGAATGGTTTTTAAACTTTTCCTCCACTCGATATTTTCAAAACATCACTCTTTAGAGAAAAAAAAAAAAAAATAGTATAAAAAAGACTCACCTTCTTCGCGTCATTGTTGTTGTCCGCGGCGTGATGCGGTTGAGGACTCATTGCCGCACCATTACTGACAGCTCCGCTTTGTGATAAAAGTTCGTCGCTTCCTCTCTGAAAACAGAAAAGGAACATTTCGGTCACCAACGACGCTACCATCATCATTTACAATTCAAAGCCTCGAAACTTGTTCAATTTCCAAGAAGAGCACCATCATGCCTAACATTTGCTAAAGTTTGACGTAACAGACGCAGTGGCGCCACTGTCGCGCAAAAGGCGCTGCGAGCGAGCGGTAGCGTCAGGAAACAATAATTTTTAGTGGGAGACGCACTCAAGTGATTCGGACGATTGATCTCACCCTATAAAAATTCCCGCATCACCCACATGTGATTTCATTCTCGCAAAATATTCAAACATCGAAGATCCTCTTTGTTACGCCACAACCCTTCCATATTTGCGACTTCAGTCACCGTAAAGCCACTTTTACCTTTTATCTTCAACATTGCAGATGGGTCGTGGTATACTTGCACCGCGTGGATTTACAAGACGTATTGAGAACATCGATGGGAAACGTGAAAATTGTTTCGCATCGTCCTCCGTCAGCGTCAAATATCGCGTTTTCTCCCAACTATTTCCAAGTATCTTTGAGCCGTTAATTCTTGGGACGATCTCCTTCAGTTTCAAAAGCACACTGTCGCTTTCTCTCCCTGCTAATAATCGACGCGTAATTAAGTCTTGGCCGTTAATTAAACGAAGAGTTCGGTTTAATCCCAAGGTTCTTGGAGTCGTACGACGTCGTCCCGGGTCATATTTCATCATCGTGGTAGCGGCGACGAGTTTCCTCTACTTTCCACCATCTTCACTTTGCAGCTATTCGATACTAGTACTCGGAAAGTTCCCCATGGAAAATAAATCCCCTTTGCTACCTCCTCAGAGATCTTTTATGTAGAAACGAAAAGGTTTCGAGTTCTCCCACGACATTCTACCTACTGCAGTCTTAAAAGCTGACAAAATTAGAACGCGTTCGCCTGGCTTGCGACGGTATAGCGTCCACGACCTGAGAGGCGGGGAGGGCGTTGGATGCATTATTCTACCTTCACGCCCGCATCGACGTGTTTCCACACTACAGTCGTGTTCCAGAAGAAACAAATACCTATCCCTCAGACTCGGTTTTCCATTCTCCATTATTCTCCTAGATGTTGTGTGTTGAGCTTAGCGACGCCAAAGATCGCACGCGCTACTGTCGCACTAAGTATAATATAAGACTAGGGCCCCGGTATTTGCACAGAAGAAGAAGAAGGCTCTGATGGGCGAAGGCGGACGTTAAACCCCTCGCGTGTTTTTCGTTCGTCTAGACCTAAAACAACGTTGCTTTGTTGTTTCAGAATCCTGTAGAGTGAAACAGCGAAATTATTTATTTGTTTGTTGCCGAGATTTTAACCCAACGGGGTACGTACCGGCACTGCTTTCCGTTCTGATCCTCCAAAAACAACGCGCCCAAAACTAAAATGATCAAACTACCTCCGTGTAACATCACGAACACCGGCTTATCACAAAACTAATTTCGAGCCAGCTTAGGCAGTCATACGTTGCTGTTTGGAAAAACCAATTTCCCAACCCACTGAAACGGAAAACAAGAGAGACTTTGACTTTGACCACGTCGAATTTTGCACTTCTTACATTTATCACTGACGAATTGACATCGATTCCTCGCCGTTTATCATTCTTCCGACAATATTCTCCTCTTCTTCGTCTCTGAGTCTTTGCAAGCTTAGCCTCCGGCACCGAGGGACCTGGGAGCAGACCGATTCTCAGAAACTCGGGCTCAAGAGGACGAGGAGCAAGGGAGGCCTGGTCTGGAGCGTAATCCATACGTCCACCAGAAATAAATAATACACGAACGTGGAGAGGGTAGATACGTTAGCCACCGCAGAGTCTGAGGCAGGCTGGAACTCGATCTTGAGAGAAGAAGGACGCAGCCGACTACCGAGCCTCTTACCTCTCAAGCTTCGCTTTAAGCGCTACGTTCTTTTTAATGGACTATAGTCTTGGCGCGGACCTGGATGGGGGTAAACTCGGGATTATAGTAGGGAAATATCATGCGCGAAACGTACGTGTATTATTCTGCACAGAAACAGTAAAATGACGGTCATGGGACAAGTGACGAAGATAAAAGGCTCGCAATGGACAGAATCGAATCTGCAGACGGAATTGGACCGAGCCATCGAGCCAGATAGCTGAGAATAGATCTTCTCCGAGTTGTCGAATGAAATTGATGAATACTGACTTGCACTTCTGGGATAAGAGAAGCGAGTACCTGTGTCCAGTTTATCAAACGACAAAATACATTTATACACCTCAGGGATATAAACGGCGGTTTATTGCCCTGTTCCAGCCGAAAAAACCGCTTTATTTCCCTTTGGTGTATAAAATATCGTATGCACCACAGGGCAAACCTTTACCGCCCTAGGTGCATAATATACTATTACTCTGCTGACACCGTCACAGTAGTCAACTCAGTAACAGAAACTTCAAACTTTGAGTTGTTAAGAGCATTGTTAATGTTCAGCAGGAATGACGGAAGCCTCCGGGGTTGGAAGAGCTTTGGGGAAGCCTTTGGTTACTAAATTTCTAGCTGTGTAGATTGATCTCTCTGTCTCTAGCATCCGTAATGCTTCGAGTTCCCTGTGCAACACATGAAAGAGGACCGCTGATATCCGTTCTGTACTTTCGAAGCAAAACAATTCTGCAGTAAAATAATATTAGCTGAAGATGGCCGATGTGATAGGTGGTAAGAGACTACGGGTAAAAGACCAAATCCTGGATCCGGGGGCTGGGGGTGAGGGGGAAACGGTTATTGCCTCCTAAGATGGATGGGTTTTGGTATAATATAAGGCGTTAGTCAGGAGTTGGAAGGTTAGCGAGATTCTGGGACCGAGAGATGCTTGCGGAGAGTGAAGAGGCGAGGGGTTGTGCCTGAAGATCATTCTGTTTTATGGACAGGATTATACCACCTCGCCCCCCCACCAGAGACCTTGGCGTTTCGGATTTTATGGAAATCGTGCCGAAAGACAGTTGAAATCAGGCGATTAAACGGTTCAGATTATTCGGAGCAGCCGCTTCCCACCACCCTTAAAATCTGCGATCTTTGATATTATAACCGTCCTCGAGGAGAGTCGAATTTACAGAGTAAATTTCTACCAGTGCTGAAAACTGCAGCTGCAGGCAGCATAATGAATCGAAAACGTGATGAAAAAGTAGCTGTTCTTTATTTTATTTCGGTAATTAATTCACCGGTTTAATTAGTCTCGTTAACGCGAGACTACACACGCGTGGATCTGAGCTCGGTACCTCCAGTATTGAGTGTAATTATAATAATTATGATAATGGCGCACGGGGTTGTAACGGAATACGAGACGTAATGAAGCGGGTGTGCACTCTCCGCAATCTGCTATACCGGGGACCAGTCCGCCCACGGAATCCGCACATCATTCTTTGACGGTGGGTTCACAAGATACGTTGCCGGTTCATCATTATCGGATAGTTTCTTGCTATTACCGCCCGCAGAATACAGATCCCACGCGATTCAATTCCCTAACGAAGGTTGCGGGTACCTGAAGAAGGTGGATCCGGATAGACAAGTATATATACGCGGAAAGATGGAATCGATAGAACCTCGGAGGTACAAGTTCTGGTGTTCATACCGGTCTTCTAGCGCCGTGACGTTGTTAATTCTGGTGCAACCGTAGAATAGGGAAACGTATAAAGCACTTATCGCGACGGTTGCGGGAGTAACAAACGTCCGGTTCATTGTCCCAGAGCGAGAGCTGGCATCTGACAGTGAGGGTGGAAGGACGTCGGTGTACCGTGAAGCGAGGCGAGGTTTTGTCTGTTTGATATTGTTGCGGTTGTATGATGCGCATTTTCCAGAGCATCGATTTCCTAAAACTGTTATTTCATTTATAGGCCAGACACCAGACTGTAAACCGCACACCACCGCCCAAAGTAATTCTACGGAGGATGGGGTTGTACAGACCACCCCATGCGAGACCATTGATTTACGACCATTTTATCCCTCACGTCGCGACTTTCTCCCCTTATGCGAGTCAACGAACTTGTATTGAGCCGGGGGTAAAGCCTGGTCGTGTATTTAATACCACGGACACGGGTACAAACTCCGGAACGTTGTGCCATGACACTCGTTTAAGAAAAAGCGTGGGCTATGTGCATCGCGGGGGCAAAGTGGGGCATTAAAGCCGGGGATGGAAGTGAAGCCGGAAGAATCTTCGGCGGGGTAAAATTGCCTCGAGTAATTTCGAGAATTAACCCCTCCACCCCACCACGAAGAGAGGGAGCCAGGTGGCGCTAAGCCACCTTAGAAAAGGCGGATGGTGAAGGTGGTGGCTCGCAGACGCGTCTGCAGTGCGCTCGTCCCTCGGTAATGGTAGAGGCGGACCGCAGAGTACCTTACCCTTCTTTTCGTTTGGCACTTCGCACGCTTTCGCGAGGAGAGTAAAGCCGGTACCCACCTCGATCCCCGAGGAGGTTTAAGAGTACGAGCGCTACCCTCGGGCTGGTTACCAAATTTGATCGATAGAACGCCGAGCTCTGATGCAACTGGATGCATTCGCATTCATTCGCTCGTTTCCTGATTCCAATCTCCGCGTTGTTGCTGCTCCGCAATATTGGGATTGCTGTGGTCATTACAAAATGAGGATTCAACCGGGTGGATGAACCATTTCCTCGGAATTCGTGATCAAATTACGCGATTAAATCAGTCGAAAGGAACCCGTTCGACCAATGATCATGCCATGAAGGAGATGATAACGATAGGATCTTAAGGTACATCTTGAGGTCATTTTTAGTCAGTTGTTGGTTCGAAGTGATCGCTTCGAAATTCATAATGTCGCATGTCGTACGGAACTGCGTGCGACCAGAGTTGGGAGAGACTAACTCGATAAGGCATCGCCCAGTTTGTTGGTCTGTGTGCATTGCAAGGAGACCGAGGATGTTGGAGAAAGAACCGCATTTCAGAAGAGCTTGGTGCCGTGTCGGAGTGAGTGCATGCGATGTATTCTGTGATCGATATCGCGGTGTTCGCCGGTGAATTTTCATCTGGGGAGAGTACGTATTTTCACTCTTGGATTCACGCGAGTCGTGCAAAACTGGTAACACTGTGTTATCTCCCGAACCGAGATACGACTCTGCGAATCGGAAGAGAGGAGATGGAAACTTTTGAACGAATTGGCGGAATAATTTACGCCACCACGTCAGGCAAGGGGTTCGTTGGTTTACTTCTCGAAAGTAGTCAGAGCGGTAAGAAATGTGTCCCTCGGGGGGCAGGCACCAAAGTCGCCTTCCGCATCCGATACGCGTTAACCGATTCTAACAATTCTGTAGATATTTGCGAGAAGGTGCGTGTCAAACGGTTCCGGTTATCCATCATGCCGATGAAATTGACGCGACATCGGGGAACGGTGGTGGCGCGAAGATTCCAGGAATACCGCGGGGCAGCATCCCTTCTATTTTAACTGCCTCTACCACGGGGAGGAAAATTCACCGAAATACTCCGGTATTTATTACGTCGTCTCATCTATTTATCGGGGTAAGAAGATCGCGCCAAGAAGATCTTAACCGGTGGACGAGAGCGTGAGGCGTTTCTTTATTGACCATTCGTGCTCCCTCCGGTTACGTTGAATTTAATTTCCCACCTCCCACCTCGCACAGAACGGCTATTCCTTCGTTTCGTCGAATACCCGAGGCGTTTAAGACTGCAGTGTCTATCGTTTTATCCGCGTGAATTTCTAAAATTGGCTAGAAAATCCTCTAGAAGATGAAAACGTTTAAGAAGAGACTTTGAGGGAAGGGATAAAGTCGATCGGGAGAATCTCCACCGCTAACACCGTTCAAGTGGAAAAAAGATCATCAGCCCCTTGGAAACAAGGTGAGCAGAGGTTAAAGGAGAAGCGGAAGGGACATTTTCAGTCTTTGCCCCGGTCTGCGGAAGCCAGACCTCGATGGCCGGATGTTGACTAAGATTGGCACACCGCGAGGCGCGACAATGTATATTTTCATCCCCCTTCTGCTCTTTCACTTCCCACATCCCCGCACGTGGTTCTTTATTTTTCTAATTTCCTCTATCTCCGAGCTTTCTTCTTCTTCTTCTTCTTCTTCTTTTTGGTGGCGTTTCCCCACTTTCGCCACTTTTGCCACTTTTCCTCAGGTCTCTTCACTCCTGCTAACGTCGCACACGCCTATCTCCCGCACCCCCACCCACGTTCCGCCTTCAGTCAACCACCGCGCAGTGGAATTGAATTGTTATTCTATTTTCGAAAGCAATTTGCAAGTGTTATCAAAAGTTTTCACCCTACCACGATTCTGTATTCTTGTTCTGGTTCGTAGAAGCGGTTTTGTGTTTACCTCGCAGCGTTTCTTCCCCGATGTCGCAGACTTCATACCCGGTGTGAAATACGAAGGAGACGGAATAGTGCGAAATCGGTCGAAAATGAGCCGATAGATGGACGAACTCACAGCGAACATAGTTTCCTCGAAGATCGAAGGGACTTGCGATCGACGTTTTTCCATCAAACTACTACTTTCTTGTCTCGTTGAACAAATTATCGTTCGAGTAGAATACAGAGGAAACAGTAGCAGAAAACAACTCGGTTGACTCAACTTTTCACTTTATCGCAATCGCAGCAATATCTAACTTTAACTGTTCGTTTAACTTTTTTCATTCTACAAATGAGATAGATGCAGTGAAGTACAGTAGCGTACCTCTAGAATCTTTAGATTTCATTTGGAAGAGAAAAGAACTTCTTTTTGTTTCAGAATGATTTTATTTCCTTGCAATTAAAAAGGAGAACAATCGCCGCTGCATCAATTTATTTGCATAAGCTTGTTTCCCGCTTCGTCGATTCCACTTCTGCTAAACACCGCGTGAGTGTATTGTTGTTATAATAACGATTGTTATCTGTGGCCACAAACCTGTGGTAGGGAACGGATCAAAACGATTGAATAGAGTAGAGGGAGCCTGCCCGCATCGGGGTAAATCGATTACATCGAACAGTGATTACCGGCCATTGTTTTGTCGACTGATGCAAACCAGTAACGTTCGAATAGATAAACCCGTAATCGTTACCCGCTGAAGTATAGCCCTGTCGGTAGTCTTCTGACACGCAATTTGCCAAGTAGCTATACCATGCCATTCGAGCTGATCCAGACGTCGGTTCAACGTGCCGAAGCTCGTTCAAAAAATAAAATGATAAATAACCAAAAAAAGAGACCAAATTGATTTTCAAATTAACCACATGCTGCTACCCATGTACCTCGGCACTAAGTCGACCCACAATGTAACAATATGTACACACACGGTGGATATTATGTACACAGACCTCGGGCTACGTAATATCATAGCCAAACATGGTGCTCTCGCCCACGATGGGCTCACATACTCCCCTTGCAGCTGGCCACTTGATATCGTTAAAGCCTACGGGGAGATCGGGGCAAAATGGACAGCTGAAAATAGGCATCGAGTTTCAAACTCTTTTTGTCATTAAAAACTGAGTTTCAACGATCTTTGAATACGAGCGAAATGCACAAAATGTTCACACATAGAATTCGTCACAATCTTCACACTTCTTCCGAAGAAGTTGTTTCGACGATGTTATGTCATTTTAGAAACGATTCGGGATAAATTCAGCTCAGTTTCAGTGATTCCGGAAGAACTTCTAACTGAATTTTTATCCATATGATCAATTAGCCCCGCTCTGGATTTCACCCTGAAGTATTTCAACCCCAAAACTATGCCTCCGTAATAGAGAGACCGAGTGTTATCGGCAGGGGGTCTGATACGTTATAAATTGAGACATTTTTCTGTCCCCTCATCCATCGTTGATAGAATAGCAAAAACACGGCTTCTGTCACATCGAGGTAATCGAGCAGATTTTTTTTCGTTTATTCAGGGATGATAAACGGGGTGGAGAACTAAATCCTTCAATGTTAGCCACGAATACACACAATAATTCTCATTTTCATTGTTCAAATCGAGTGGAACGACTGTGACCCAGTAATTCTTCATCCCTGTCTTTGCTGGTATCTAAGATCCTCATCGCATCGGGAGAAGACTCAGACCCAACACCTGATAAGAAGTAACGTTTGTCGTTTAATAAGCGCTCAGCTGAGCTAAGCTAAGCTGAGCTTAGTTCCCGAGGTTAGCGGGATTAGCGGGGGCTAATAGGACACGTTGCCCGTACCCCCTCGCTCCTCAGACTCCGTGAGGTTCTCTTCTCCCCTCCTCCTCCTCCTCCTCCTCCACCACCGTCTTCTCACCGCAACCGTATTCGAGGTTGAGAATTATACCTATATCTTACATAAGCGAACGTCGGTAGAGCGCCGAGGAAGGAACTCCGACCCCATCCTCTCCGAATCCCATACGTACGCCGAGAATTCTAAGATAGGGCTTAGCGCACCCCGGTAGCGTTCTCTTCGTCCCTAGCCGCCCCGATCTATCCAAGATTAGTTCGTAAACTTCGGGAAATATGGGTGGGCGGGGCCACTGCCCGGTCCGCGGATACACGGACGAGAGCAATAGATGAAGGATTGTTTTTAATTACCGAAGAATTCTTAAAGTAAAAAGTATCCGCCTTTGGGAGCTGCACGGGCGAAGCGGCAAAACCGGGTATCGGGGAGATGTACCAGGGTGGTCGAGTTTGTTCGGGGAGAAACGGAGGGTAGATACGAGTTCTGGGAGTTTGTACAAGGGTGATAAAATGCATTGAAGCGAGACCAAAGAGAATCTATTAACCAAAACACCATCCGTCCGAGTGATCTGAACCCGTACTAGATGTATCCACTCCAAGCCAAAGAACAGCTGAAGATGAGCCGAGTGTGGCGTTAAGTATTAATAAATGTGACTCTACGTGAGTAATAACTGCATGAAAATTCGATAATTTGATATGCAGGTAAAGCTAACGCCTCTACGACCCATTTTACGACGGCTAATTCAGGGTCTCTACTTCTAGCCTGATACGGCAGGGCGAGGATAGACGCGTAGGTATTATACGCGAGAATCGTAACCTGAGGGAATATTTAATGACTGCAGGTGTATAGCTCCGGTGGAACGGGGTAAAAGCGCGATGGTAATCTTGTCATGATATTACGACGGTTTTTTCTTCTCCTCCCCCACGTCGAGGCTGAATATCCTCCAGGAAAAATGTTTTCCCGTCCAGTACCGACGAATGAACTTTCATAGAATTGTTTTCACTGTCAACATCGGATAGTCCGGCTTCGATCGTTTCCACAGAGCTTTGTTATTGATCAACTGTGTTAGTTCGATGGAAATTTATTCTAGAGACTAAGAAATTGCTCCTTCATCAACTTGAAGCTGACAAATTTAGCGTTTCTGAATTTTTTACCCCTCCCTCCCGTTACTTGGATCGTACCTGTTATACGCTCTGGGTATAATATTGGAGTTCCAGTACGGAAAGTATCAAGGGATCGAATGTCGCGAAGAGGAACCGAATCAACAGCGTCAGGGAGAACAGGGTTACGACGTAGAGGACCAGCTTTTCAGATTTTAAATAAGGTCAAATTACACCCCAGAATTTAGGCGAAAAAAATGAATTGATAAAGGAACAATGTCGATTACGTTAATTATGGTCTTATAAACCGCATCGAACTGAATTTCTCGAAGAGTTTGACGTTATACACTTACGAAGTTAGTTGTGAACTATTTTGGCCAATTTCTCAGTTTTCTCATTTAATTTAGGCCTCGGTTTGCATTGCGTCAGGTATGCGTCACGAGCGTGACGTAGCGGTCGATTGGAAAGTAAAGTCGCATCTGATAACATCAGTTACGATAATATGCGATCGCGTGCTGCCATGCCAGTTCCATTCAATTTACGTGCAATTTCATTATACAAAACAGAGAGCTGAGAACCGACGCGACGGTACAATCCTTTCGGAATGAGGTCATGATTCACACTCAAGGCACCAGCGCGCGGCTGTAACACCGCGGTGTTAAATGGGAAGACATTTTTCCACTTCATTTGGAATCTGATTGTCGGTAAAAATAATCGACCTTAAACATAATAGGCAAAGTTATTTTTCTACGCCAGAAGCATCAACCTCGAAATATGCATTCTCTCTAACCAAATCTCTACACCTCCCAGTCACGCGTGTCGGATGGATGGATGGATGGATGGATGGATGGATGGTCGGGTGGATAGATGGATGGGGTCGTCGGTATAAATATGGAAATTTGGTAAATCAAGTTAGTTTGTAAAGTGCGCGGGAGCTTTCGAGAGGTATCTCATTGGCATCCCCTCGCGAGCGCCCACCTCCAACGTTTCGCTTTTCGTTCTCATCATTTTAGTATATTCTATTTCATTCTCATCATTTTTCTCGCGCCCTCGCTCCCCGGGCGGTAAATCCCAGATAACAATCCATAGCTTTGTCATATTTCTTCCTTGTCTCAAACCCGGAGCTATAGACATACCCACGAAGCCGAAGAGCCTTGGCACATCCGCTTTAAGCGTGATCCGCCTTAGCCAGCACACCAAAGGTCTTATCATTTTGAAAATGACGTCTCGTTCGCAATCAAATCTCAAAGGGATTTGGATGAGAACCGAAATTCCTGCACGGCTGTAACCAGATCAGAACCGACTTCGACTACGATTTTCAACCATTCTAGATCACAATCGGAACGAATCTCTTTGCCGCAAAACTTTTATTCGATTGATTATGGAGACCAGAGAACCTCTGGGTATGGGAATAGAAGAGATGACAAACCGTTGTATATGGAGACACGTCGATATGAGACTTCTATATCACGGTTAGGTACTCCGGGCGAGTGGAGAATGGTGATAACATAATGTACCTGAGAGAATTTCTCGGTGTGCCAA
This sequence comes from Euura lappo, assembly GCA_018257835.1. Classification (NCBI taxonomy): domain Eukaryota; kingdom Metazoa; phylum Arthropoda; class Insecta; order Hymenoptera; family Tenthredinidae; genus Euura; species Euura lappo. The sequence goes on from JAEUYN010000720.1 coordinate 21,960, forward strand.
ATCGTGTCATATTGTTTCTGTTCTGTTTGCGTACTTTTATCCCGTACGTATACATTTATTCTTCAGTACGTAAATACTAAGGATGATACATCCCCGGTTATACCACGGGGGAATATTAACTCAAATTTATAACCCGCAAAGGATTCAAGCCGGTAGCCGGATATGAGGTGGGTTATATAGATGTCGGATATTTTCATGAGAGGCTGGAAGGAAAATCTGCCCAATCCCTTTTGGGGTGGGGAAACCGGAAGTAGCAGAAACTGGATATTCGCACATTTTATTTTTTTTTTTTGTTATTCCCTTCAATTTATCCATCGCCACGCAGTTGAACCCGTAATAAATAAATGAATAAATAAATAAATGAATATAAATAAAGAGGGGAATACCGTCTCGGGGATTATACGTCGGATAAGAAAACGAACTGGAAGTATAGGACGAACTCGGCTTAACCGAAATACCGAAAGCTTTGAGAATGATTTAATTGTTTCTGGGTTACGGGGGCCAACCAGGCTCGCGTGTCACCGCAAAGTACAGCACTTTTTTCCAAACATCACCCGATGTACCAGCCCGAAAGGAATCGATTGAGCAACTAGTGCTGAACAGAATTTACCCCGTGGTGGTTTACCACTGTTTAGTTAAAGCTGCTCACGTGAGTCGCAGACAACTCAATGGTGAAAACTGAAACAGTTAAAAGAAGCAAAGCTGAACTTGTAGCACTCGCCTCGCTCTTGGCTCGTGCTGCAACTTCGCAATCGTCGATTGTCGTCTACTTTCCGCACTCGCCACAAAATCTACCATAACTATTAAGCACATTTGAAATCAGTATGCGACCTGCGATGAGAATGGGATTACTTTTGGAATACATGAGGCAATGATCAGCGATTGATATTCAAAGTGGAAAAGAGAAAGTTTGAAAATTCACAGCCTGAAGCGTCTTGAGAGAGAATCTGGGGGGGTGGGCTTCCTCCGCGTGATCCGTAACCCTGAATGTAGGACCGTAGAAATAAAGCCGGATGAAAAGGCGAGAGAAAAATAGGGTGACTCGGTTGAAAGAAGAAGAGATAAAGAGAAAGAGAGAAAAAAATAACAATTTTCCAATCTACTAAGCCGTCAGTTGGACAGGTTTATTACCACGTGCAGAGCGAGGAGAGAATGGGATAGACCAGGGTGAATTCGTCTTGGGACAAATGTTTTGTTCATCGTCTCCTCCCTGTACCTGCGGTACAGCTAACGTTTTTAATTTTACCAGCTGAATACACGGTAAATCGCGAAGGTGGTTAAAATTGCAGATTTTTCAACCGCACACATCGGCGACGTCGAGTAGGTATCTACGATAACGTAAAAACCACGCTAATTGACTCTGCGATTTAATAACAATAATAATACCAGCTATAATAATTATAACGAAAAACATTTCAACTTCTATTCCGTTGGCTCGGTGCAAATTGCCTGTTACCAACGTGGCTAAGTAATAACGCAATTGCTATTCAGTTGATTACTCGCTGTCCCTTGGCTGCTCGTGGTTGGAGTCAAGTGAATAGTTTCTCTTTTTTTTTCATTTTTGTTTTTTGTTTTTGCATCGAAAACAGCCCTCGCGAGTTTTTACCCGGTTGCTGCCCTCATTCGCTATTGTATCAGGAGAATAAATTTCTCTCTGTTTCTCTTCCTTTTTTTTTTTGTCACATTTATTTCGGGTGACCCCTCTGGGCTCTGGGGCAATCAGTAAACTGTGTAGAGTCCGTGGGTTTGGGTTATAGGTAGGTAGGGTTAAAGGTGAGGGTTAGAGGAAAAAAGTGTGTAATTATTACGTCATTAAATTTAGTGCCATTTGACGTGCTTGTGGTGACTTTTGGTGGTCCGGAATATCGTAAAGGCTTAAAAACCGTACGTAGATACGCGAGCGTTTGCGTGCTAGGAAAGTTCGTCAAAGCGACAACGCAATGTTTTCTGTTTCTGTTTTTGCTAGTTTTAACTTTTTTTTTTACCTCATTTTCCACCCTTCGGAATGAAGCTTATCGAACGAAAAACATCGCCAGCTTGTATACCGCGATGTTGATTGCCAGATTAAAATCGTACAAACTAAGGAATGGCCGTTAAATAAAGAGCTTGACAAAGGAATAAATTACACGGTCACTTTTTCACCGTCTATAGGTGATCATTTGCTAATAACCAGGCGCATTTCTTCTCATAGCCACGATGTACGAGCTCCAAAGAGACGTTATTGTACGTCTGAAGCACTCAAATCTCGTATCGAAAGTCGTGTACATTGTAACGTTTTAATCAGATGACGCACGTGGAAATCGTACACAGAATCACATGTTCCGCAAGGATAATAAACAAATGGATTGTGAATGCAATTGAGTTAGCACGCGGTCGCCATGCTGTCTGAACCGGTTGCTGCTGTTATATATACGCACCATTAATCACATCTGATTGAACTAAGCCGCGGGGAACCTGGTTCATTGAAGTACTCGTTTTGACTGTACCGCGTTTTCAGGACCGGAGACGAGATCGGATTTTGAGAAAACCAAGAACGGATGAAACTAGGCGAAACTATCCTTAGGATTGTTGTATTTTTACCCATTCGATACCGGAAGAGGAGTTTGGTGTACTGATGCGGAAATTAGATCCATAATATATATCGAGTCCTCGTTTATCCAGTTCATCCACCGACGTTGCTAATTAGCGTCTGTAACTCGAGGCGTTGGGTTTCACGTTTACCTAGATCGTGTATCTTCTCCTGGAAAACTTGTAGTCTTAGATATAAATAAACTGCGTTCTCCCTTCCGCTCTATTGTCCAGTGGTTGGACATCCGATAATTATTATCACTCCCAGGAACTGACGTCACTCGGGGCGACTCTACCCCATAATCTGTGTGTATGCACTCCGGACGTACGTATTTATAGACAAAGTACGTAAGGATAGCCTTCCGACATGACGATACGAGGGAAAAGAATCGAGGATAATACATTTCAGGGATCGTTTCATGATTCAACGCCGGAACTAAGTTGTATCAAAACTCTGGCAGAGAACGATACTCGCGTAAACCTGAACCAGTGACATCCCCTACGAGTCCTTCTACGTCCCAAGGGAACTCCTCGGGCGTTAGAGAAAGACGTACAACCATTGTGCTGGTGGTCTACGCACCGAAGTTTGGATTGGTTCAGCAGTATAGTGGGTTGATCAATGACTGGCAGTCCTTTGTCTGTCACTGATAACGGTAATAACCCTCTCAAACGTTTTCACTATCCACGCCGGAACGTGACATAAATTAACTGAAATATGGATGGTGCGTTTTGCCAAGGACACTGATCAGCATCAGGCTGTACAATTTCTAGTAGGGGATTGATATTGACCAGAGTAGAGCTCGGCTCTGAGGCACAATCTTATTCCTCTCTCTTCGATGATAAATGCGCGTATAAATTCCCGTAGGCGACACTTAGGCAATCTTAGAGTCCTTGTCTTCTGCAGACTCGGGACTGGGGGAGGCGATCCGTCGCTGGAGGCGTTCGATACAAATGCGTTGAAAATTGTCAAAGCTATTCCTTCATCCCTGCTCTCGTTTGTACCCGATCCATCCCCTTCATCTTTCGTTAGTAGTCGATTATGGGAGGATGTCAACAGTGGGTCATGGCGAGAGGAAGGATCGTGCCGAAAAGAAACCCGAAAGAAGAGGGGCTCTAGAGCCTCTAGCTGTTTCCGGTCGTGTGCCGACTCTCAGTCTTCTGAGGGTCCATCTCGCCGTGCATAATTCTCTTTGAAATACTAAACCGTGTCGTCTCGATCGACTGGGGACACGAATATCTCAGTCCGCTCAATTTCCTTCGTCGTTCTCTTCATAAATTTATCGAACACTTGAAATTCATGGTTCTGAACTCATAAAGCGATTGCAAACATTTCCCGGAGCATCACGAGGTAATGAGCCGGAACCAGCTGACCATTAAGACCCGTTAATAACGCGAGGGTCCTGTTACTGGCTCCTGACCGAGTTCTGGCCAGTCAGTCATCCCCGGTGCGGTGAGCCCATATCCCATTTCGTTCATCCTTCATAACTCCCATAAGTTTTCCCGCAGCTTCACGGTCCAGGGATGATGATGACGTTGGTCTGCTTGCGGTAAGTTTTATCGCAAATTGCTAGACTAGATATTATATCACTCGTCGCTGGAACTGTGACGAATGAAAGTCCGCATAAAATGAGAAAAACGAATATGGAGGGTCAGGACGATGGCTTTGTATACGAAAATATCGAATAGTGGAAAGAAACGGAGACCAGAAGGAGCACATCTGCTCAGAGACATCATTTATCCGAACGAACGAACAGACAGACGAGCCGCCGAGGGTTGAGACCGAGGGGCGCGCGTGATAAAAAAGACTGAAAGAAAAAAACGAAAAAAGAACGAACCCGAGGCAGAAAGAAAGTTCCACAGGTGGATGGTGAAACGGACGTGAACGAAAACGTGAACGGGGATAATGGTATCCGCTGCACTAACATCGTGAGGATATGATTCAACCTCGAAACACGATTTCTTACGGGGAATGAAATTGCGCTTGACTGGCACGAAGAACTCTGCCTTGAGTATGCAATTCGAGAAGGAGAAGAGAAAATCAATTACCTTACTCCCGGAGGCAGAAAATCCTCGTGCGTGGCTACGCAAAATTTAGCAATCGGTTAAATGCTTGGAGATAAATTGACGCGAGGGAAAATTTTAAGGCGGAAAAGAGCGAGACGGTGAGCGGGTAGCATAAGCACATCGGTGGCAGAGATCGGCGTTTACCCTTTTCGCAGAAATTTACGAGGAAGGCAAACTTACAGGGAAGGAAACTAGTCGTTTATCATCGAAAGTTAATAGATAACACGCATTAGGTTTCACCAGAGTTCGATCTCGTATCGGACGATCAGAACAGGATCGGTGCAGGATTTGAAAGTTTTGGTGCGTGTTCCGCGGTCTACGAAAGTCTTATCTCGATAACAGGCACGCAGAAAGTGGGGCTCGACGAAGGATAGGGATAGGTTAAGTTAGTCAAAGCTTTCCAACCGCGAGAGAGCAAACCGCACTTGGTTACAGACTCTCATCCACTTCGTCAGCACACGCGCAACGAACCCCTACTTCTATAATGAAAAAGTCCGGAAGTAGGGGAGGATTTGACTCCTAATCCAGCGAATGCACCCTTAGACCCAAGAAATACCGTTACACCCCCAGCATCAAGGGTTTCAGACTGAGCATAACGGAAAAAAGAAGAAGAAAAAATCTCAATTATTCAGCGACCGCTGATGGGACAACGAGGACGAGGCAAGAGGCGACACTCGAAGTTCCATCCGGCACAAACGGCAAAGCAAGTGTCATTCTTTATGCATGTACTTTTCGCTGGGAATGGAAGACACGGAGGATGATGGCACAGTTTCGGCGTGGAGTGCAGTCGCTCACTGCGTCATGGTACACCAGGTGGATACAGTACGTATGCATAGAACGTGGATACGTGAGGGCGTGCATCGCGTCATGACGTGATAGTCGGCCCGCGATCCTAACCCCTTTTGGTGGCCAGTTGGTATCCCTGTACCCTGCAACCGGCTCGCCAACTACGTAGATATTTTATGAGGCAGTGAAAAGCGCGCAAGTGCCCACCACCGGACTTTATGCGATGTAGGGTAGGGTAGGGTGGGTACGTACGTACGACGACGGCTGGTTTATGGGCTTCGTACCAAAATATTTAGTTTTATGGATTCCTGGAGGAGACGAAGAGGTGATACCAGCCGGGAGATACCGATGAATGAGAACGACGTTGTACCGCGGCCTCGTCCATCGCCGGAAATCATTCGAATATCATTTTATCGAATGTTCTCGGAATTTCACTGACCGCGGCGATTTCATTTCATCAATTTCCAATTTCGATTCTGCACGCGCGTACGATTCACACAGACCGACTGGGATAAAGACTGAAGGAGGCACACGCTCGACTGGGTCTTGAGAAAGGCTGAGGGACCTCTAAGGCCAACCCAAAACCTGTTATCCGCTTTTCATCCTATTCTTTTCTTGGACACTGCAGTGGGCAGTATATGTATACGGTTTTTTCGTCTCTCTCGAAATGCTCAAGGCTTAGCCCCCGCCTCGATGCGCGATATTACGGGAAACATAAGATGCTTTGGTGTAACTGATCAGAAGAGAAGAAACATCCTTCTGAATTTTTAATCAATCCGAGAAACCGGGAGCTTTTCCATCTCGGAGTAAAAGGAATTTATCTCGAAGTGTAAGCAATTTTTCACCTACTCTCCCCGCCCGCGTCGCTACTCAAGAAGCGAAAGTCGTCAGAATTATTTTGCGAGGGTGTATTTCAGGGACTTTTAGGGCCAGGAATTAAAAAATTATTATTTCGTAGCAACGTATCTTTTTCAAATACAAGAAGAAACGCTTTTAGAGTTCGTTATTCAAAGTGGTGGGTGAAGGGACTCGAAGTGGATCAGCTCGATAAAAAGCCAGCGGAGGGATATCACCCGGTTGCCATATGTCACGTGATCGATTAGTTTCGCCCCGTGACTCTTATCTTCGTTCTTATTGAGTGAGCCGTAGGGGACGTGTCACTCGATTGAAAATAAATTTCCTCGATTTCAAACGGAAATTTACCACTTCGAAGAGTACAAGGTTTTCATTATTCAAGAACCGTCTATCGTTTTATCAAATGCTCAAACGGTCTCGAATTCATCGAATACCTACACGATTCATTCCTTATCCAAATCGTCCCTTCTTCAGAGACAGTGAAACCAACTTGTCTCGCTTCGCGTAATCTTGACCAAACGATATAATTTCCTCGTAAAGAAAATGTGGAGAACTTCGTACATTAAATCCTGCAGCTCCACTTCCACTGCGAGTCTTCCGGCGGAGGCAGTAAAAAAATTCAACTTGAGGTTGGTTTAAGGATAACGTTGAACAACGGGAAAGGTTTGTTGGTTTAGTCATATCTCGGCAGATGATGCAGGATCAAACCACGAAACAAGATGGAATTCGGAGAAAAAGTTTACATTAACAATAAAGAGGCCCCCTTATTTAGAATGTCAAGTGCTCCAAGTATAGATTCAACTTTGGGAACCTTGAACTCCTTACATTATACATTCAATGATTTAACGTTACATCGCATACATACGAGACGAGATTTATTATCAAACCGAAACTGGCTGAGACCAACAACTCGGAGACAGACACCGTGGAAAATTCAGTCTCTTAGTTTGTTATGCATGGAGAGTTCGTCGGACGACTCCTTTGGGGTCCTCTCCTCGAGACTGGCCTGCAGGGCAGGCACAGCCCCTAATGTAATCGTAATGAATAACGTAATACATCTTTTACATCTAATAAACGGAAATGACTCGTGTAACTACTGCCATAGAAGTGGTTCTGGGAGTAGCGATACGGTTCGGTTTTACACCCAAGCAGCACTGACCCAACCTGTAATTCCTACCCCACAAATGTTACCTTATTTCTGCAGACTGTCTCTGAGCCCAAACGGAAGCTCGATACCATCGCGATAAAAAGAGGAGTATAAAATCGTGACATCAGAAGCTTGGGTATTTCTACTAGTCGTACAAAAACAAGTACAGTACTCTCTCTCTCTCTCTCTGTGAAGATTTGATTACGAAAAAGATGAGTTTTCATCGTTTGCTTGTCCCCCCTGGCGGGTAAACTCCACTTTGGAGTATCTATCCGAATCGAGTAACAAACAAACCGACTGTAAACATCGTAGCAAACCTCTGGGTTAATTGAAGCTCATTGCTTACCCAACGGATATTCTCAACGAGTCGATTCCGCAGAGATTCTGGATAAGAAACTCACCTGAAACATAAAAAAAATTGATTCGTTAGACATTTGCTTCTCTCATGTCGGTGCAAATACCGTCTAACAATAAGCAGAACATCAGTATTCACACGCACGCTGTAGGCTTACGTCGATGGTCTGAGTGCCAGCGGATATCAGTACAAAGTTAGTCGCATGGGTTGGTCGCGATATAACCAGGGTTGCATGAATTTGAGTCAGGGAACGTGGTTTGCGCACGTACGTTGCACCAGTGCAGTTAGGCAGAGCCTCGAGTACTCAAAGTAAGTTAGTAACATTGGTGCATCCTGCTTTGTAATTGATGACGCAATATCCGGAAGTTAGGGGTAAGCTACAACCGAGGCGAGGCGAGGCAAGGCAAGGCATGCGGTGTTCGCGGTTATGCCGCAGTTCGAAAGGACTCGTAAACCGACAGAAATAACGGCAGCTAACTTGCGCATCTCACACCATGTTCACGACTCCGAGGCTACTTTCAATATTTCATCAGAATTTTTTTCTAGTTCAGAATACACCGGGGGTCATCTCTTTCGATCCGAGTAGGTACAGAGCGTCGAGGTTGGAAACCCATTTCCAACGGTACCAAATGAGAAACAATCCACTTGAATTCCCAACGGACCCTCGCGAAATCAATGTCGCTCTCTAGTTCCTTTCCCGAAAACGTATCCTTATCGAGTGTGAAAAATTTCAATCGTTGTGTTCCTTTCAAACCCGAAATTCTTCTTCCGTTCTGAACCGTGATGGCGTGGTCGAGGCGAGGTCGAATAAGGGCACGGAAGGTCCGAGCCAAGTTTCCAACTTCCTGCCCTACGCGCACCAACCCCATTAGATTTCGGGTACGAGAAGGGTTTTCCGAACGGTAGGCACACGTTCGTATCCGAATAGATGCTTTCCTGCCTAGTCTAATTGCTCCATCTAATGACGCTGGTTCGCTAATATATCTAATCAGCGGATAAGGTCGTGAAGGGTGCCTATCGATCAGCCCATGGCGGAAAAAATTGAAAACGCGGAAAGGGAACCGTAACGGGTAATGCGGAGTCGGGGTGCGAAGGGCGAAAACGGGCAGGGGATGAAAACGGGAGAACCGGAACCAAAGCTGCATCCGTAACAACGAACAGAAGCAATTTATCTTGTTGTATTAGTAAATGGATGATAATATAACGTGGGCTGAGCAAGGTTGGGTTAGGCCTGTATGGGTAGAATGGGGGGTGAATTCCGCAAAGCAGGCGCGAGGCGGTATATACACTAAGCGGTGCTAATTGATGTTCGTTGCGGCAGTAGTAACGGCGGGGCACGGTCAGACACGGTAGCGATGACGAGAGCCAAGACCAGGATCTGTCGAGTCGGGGAGTATAGGTTGAGGCCCGAGGGTTGAGGGATAGGGAAAAGGGAAGAGGGAAAAGGGGGTGCGAGGTCACAAAGGAAGCTTTCTTCGCAGGAAGGCCATGCTACTGGATGTTGGATGTTGGGCGCAGAAGAGAAACCCCAGAGAGAGAAAGTGAGAGACCTTCTGCTAGTTGGCAAGGAGGAGTGAAGGGTTCTACCTAATAAAGCACGAATCGTGGAGCAGAAAGACGAGAGGAAGACAATAGTGCGTAACAAGAGAGCGTCGTTTTGTGGAGCATAAATTGGGGAAACGTCACGGCGCTCATGGTGGGTGGGACAAGGGCTCCCTGAGCGAGATAGAAAGACAAGGAAAGTTCGAGTCCATCGTTTCTGCTGACTCCTACTTGAGCCAGATGGAATTGCCACGTGGTTTTATACACAAATTTAAGACATTCAAGATTTGGATTTATCCCGGGGGATGAGAGAAAGAGAGCGAGAAATTGGTGGCAAAGAGGAAGAAGAAGATATGTCAAACGAGGTTTCCCCTGGATGAAGTTTGTCTCGTGTAACCAAAAGACGTTGTTGCGAAACTGAAATAACTCTAGAAACATAAGTAGGGTTAACCAATCCTAACACGAGTTCCTGCTGTGCTGACACGAACGAGAACCGACTGGGGGCTTCGGCGACAAATGAAAAGCAGTAAACGTTACGCTGGGCTCTACTTGGAAAGCAGCCAAAAATTCTCAAACCCGATGGTTAATTGCCCAGAGGAATTCCTCGCGAGTCTCTGATCCCCAGAGCTGCTACGTAGGTATACACGGTATTTCTTACGTCGTTATCAACCAAGAGAACGAAAATTTCGCGTTGCAAAAAAGAATAACGAAAAATATGCGAAAGTCTATACGAAAGCACAATTCGATGGTATTGGATATCGGGAGTAAGTCCCGACAAGGATAAGAAAAAAAAGTAAGGTAATGTGAGGGTAAGGCGAGATAAGATTTACGCGACTGCATTTCCTCCGGGAAGCATGAAAAGAGTAATTTGCTGCGGTAGGTAGGTACCGATAAGATATTACGGCTTAGAGAAACGAGGTTTTGTACGAGAACGCATGACCACCCTGCTTTGTCGATGGGATGTACTGAAAATCATATTGCCAATTCAATGAATGAATGGATGAACTGATGAAGCCGAGGTCCGGTTGCAGTATTCGACCATAGTCTGGACCTCTGTTCGCTTTTTGATGGTAAAATAAAATCGGGGGATGATTAAATTTCACAAAAAAAAGCTGAAGAGTCACATTTTCTCTCTCTATCTCAGTCCTAACTAAAGGGAAGAGATTTTTATTGGTGTATTCAGTGCACCGCGACTTTTAGGCGCAAAAAAACACATCAAAGATATTCTGAAACCACTCGGATGTCATAGGAAGAGGTTTTTCTTCATCAAGTCTGCCTGAACGACGTATGTGATGGGCATCGAAGAAAAACGGACGTGATAATTCACCAAAATGGTCTGAACTATAAGTTCACAAGAATTATACTCATTGAATCTTGTCCGAGAGAACAACGTTGTGAGGTATCATTTACATTTACGCTGATGGTACGCGATCCTCGACTAAAAATTATCACTGAATATTCAGGGACACGTAGTTGCTATTAAGCAAGATGGTCGGTTCCGATTGTAGACCGAGATACAGCAAAATTTAAGCCCTAGCTGAGTGGGCATGTTACGCAGTCTTCTAGGACATTACGAACTCAGCTGTTAACCACCGTCGTTAGTTTATTTATCCTCACCCCCGTACGACGAAAAATTTTCCATCATATCCCCAGGTTCAGAATCACCGAAGAGGAAGAGCATGCAATTTGCATCGTATTATCACCCTCTTTTACTATCCGCATTGCTTTTCTGATCGTTGTTTTAATCATCCCGTCGTAGTTTCACTTTGCCACAAATCCCCACTGTCACGAAGTCTCTGTGTGAAAGACAGTTGAGACAAAAATGGACGATAAGGGAAGAAGCAAAGACGACATCATTTTGGTTGTCTGGTGGATTTCATGAGAACGAGATTGAGAGCATGGCGACGGGTGGAGAGGATGCGAGGTTTAAAAATGAGAGACAAAGGAAAAAGCTCTGTATAGAGCTTATGCGAAAAAAAAACTAAGCATTAAAAAATGATGGTAATGTGTATGTGTGTGAAAAATACACACGTGCCCGAAGCCTTTGGAGTAACGGAAGGCGCAAAAAACCATATCGGGTAAAGTAGGGGATGGAAAGGGGTACAAAGAGGCTAGACATGAAGGCGCGTACTTTCTGTACACCGTCACGTCATTCTAAAATTCCAGGTCGGGTTATTTTTTAACGACGAGATGTATAAAAGTAAAAGAAGTATTAAAAAATAAAAGTTTAAAATAACTCCATAAAACAACAAAAATGCAGGTGAATTTGTAGGGCTTGCGGATAAAATTCTGTTTCGGACCCTGGGCTTCCAGCTTGTTCAAGAGTTTCCTAAAAAATCTAAGCAAATCATAAAAATATTGCCAAAGGGCTCTTCGTCCGCTTGATATCGCGATACCGGCGTGGTCGGTACCTACTACCCTATACCATACCCTTTGATCTAGATCCTTTCAGGATATCGTGCGGCAATGTTTCCGCTCTCGGTCCTCTCGCCCACCTAACCGCGGTTTCGTCCTTCTGAACGTAACGCCGCCGTATACCGTGTACACATCCATCTCGGTCGATAATTAATTAACTTTTCCTCTAATTAGAGCGTCTCTTTTGGTTTTTGACAAAATTTCAGGAGGAACGGACCGGAGTCAAAACGTACAGCGTTTTCAAAGTATCCCGATATATCGGATCACCTCGATTCTGTAACTCGAATATTTGGCTGAAACGATTTTTACCACATTTTTATTCTCATATAAATCACGTCCTTGTTAAACACAGCGGCGTGACCACGGAGCAAACAGCGATCATCGGTGGCGGTGTTGAATTGTTTTCACATACCCGCTGTCGATGCGTGCGGTGTATGCTTGGAATTTTTGCACAAAATACGGAAGCAAGATTCAGTTTGGCATAATTTAGGATCCTGTGCATGTATTGCGAACAAATAGCTAATGGTAATGGACTCTATGACCGAGAATCAATGTTTGGAGTTTCGAGCGGATGATGGTCTGCCGACACAGCTATCGCAAATTCAGAGCGGCGGTGAATAGGACTACGCAAGCCCGACGGGGCAGACCGTTCTCCAAGCATGTAAAATAGGAGTTTAATTAAGCGTACGCTGGCCGCAGGCATCTTGTTCACTCGTAAATTAATTAGAAACGAACGGTTGGTGGTAAAGTATGTTTTAAAATGAGGCTTAAAGCACCCGTCAGTACCCGTAAGCGTACTTAATTATACATAAAAGAGAAAAAAGAAATTAAGCTGCAAAGATTTTTCCTCCTCAACGTATCAAGTGATCAAACCTTTCGGAAAAAAAGCGAGGAGAGAAAAGAATGACCGAATCTTTTCACCTCCTGCGGAATCTCCCGAGGGGCTATTCACTCGTGAAATCACAAGCGCAGTCGACTTTTAGTCACTGAGACGCGGTATGGAAGTCGCACGTAAAAAACCGCAGTCGGCATGCAGTCACTTGCGGTAACATGTAGTCTCATGCGTGGTCGTTTGCAGTCGGTCGTAGTCGGTTGAGGTGGGCATGCAGTCACGTTTGTAGTCACTTGCGGTCACACGTAGTCTCGTGCGCGGCCCTTTGCAGTCGGTCGTACTCGGCTAAAATCGGCCACTACCGACGGGGCTCGGTAGAGAGATCGGCCGCGTGCTCATTGTCAGCTGTCAAATTTTTGGCACTTGCCCCGGCTTATGCCAAAGGGGACGAAGCCAAAAAGGAAGAAGAAGAAGCTGTCAAATTTTCGATGCGATACGAGAACTGAAGTAAATTTTTTGTTTTTCTGTGGATCAAGAAACAAAAACACCTGCAATTTTGATTGATTATCCTGAATCAATTTATTATACGTATATGAAAAAAAAAATACAAACGCTTTCACAATTGCATAAAATCTGACAAAATGGATCTAATCCAATTCAAAACGTATATATACGTGAAAATTCATGTATAATTTATACCGGGAGACGAAGTATCAGTGTATCTAACAAATGGGATTGATAATCGGTCTTAGTCGTTCGTGTTCGTATGTAGTTGCGCTGTATTTGTGGTCTATCCGTATCACTTTAAGCCTGCCCGCAGATGCGTGTAGTCACGAGTATAGTCGCTAGCAGTCACTTGCAGTCACCAGTGTAGTCGCCGGTAGGCACTTGCAGTCACGAGTCAAATCACTTGTAGTCACTAGTCTAGTCACCAGTAAGCACTCGCAGTCACGAGATATGTCACTTGCAGTCACTGGCAATTTTTTCGTGACTAAAAGTGACTGCAGAGTGAATGGCCCCTCGGAATCTCCTTATTTTATTCCTAACACACGGTTTTTCTCTCCCGTTTCTGTTAACCTCTCGTACAGGCGGGGTGCGAACCAGCTTTGTTCCAAATCCCGAAAAATATATATTCCTATTTGCATACCCTGCTCCGGCATGGAGCTGGTAGGGTGCAAATCCGCTATGACACGACGGGGTAGGCACACTGTCAGTCAGGTCTGACGCTAAACACGTTAGAACGATTTAACCTCCTTTATATCTGCCTGTAACAAGCGGATTTGTGTGAAACGGCAGTGGGTGGGCAGAATGGTATGCACGATTAACGAGGCACATGTCTGATTACGAGAATGGGTGCAAATGGGCAGATATGTCTAATACGCAACCGGTAGGCACCCAGCAGCAACTGCGCCAGCCATTGTGTGACGTTAGAAATTCCCATTTCCATTTTAGCTCGAGCCACCTATTCGAATAATTTCAATTTCCCATTTTGCACCGCTGAAGATTTACCACCCGACCTTTAGCGTTAACGTTCCTTTTTTTTTACTCTTTTTTTCAATCGCGTACATGATATTGAATCTGAATGACGGGATAAGCACAGACGCGGGATCAGGTGCTGCAGTTGAATAATCCAAGAACGAAATCCGATGCGAATAATCCTAACGATAGACTTCGAAGAAATGACATCGGAGTCAGCATTGCGAAATACCATTACGTTATCTTATCTTCGACTGATGTATGATTCTTGACGTCCACATTCACACTTCTGGACGAGGGGCCATTCACTCTGCAGTCACTTTTAGTCACGAAAAAATTGCCAGTGACTGCAAGTGACATATCTCGTGACTGCGAGTGCTTACTGGTGACTAGACTAGTGACTACAAGTGATTTGACTCGTGACTGCAAGTGCCTACCGGCGACTACACTGGTGACTGCAAGTGACTGCTAGCGACTATACTCGTGACTACACGCATCTGCGGGCAGGCTTAAAGTGATACGGATAGACCACAAATACAGCGCAACTACATACGAACACGAACGACTAAGACCGATTATCAATCCCATTTGTTAGATACACTGATACTTCGTCTCCCGGTATAAATTATACATGAATTTTCACGTATATATACGTTTTGAATTGGATTAGATCCATTTTGTCAGATTTTATGCAATTGTGAAAGCGTTTGTATTTTTTTTTTCATATACGTATAATAAATTGATTCAGGATAATCAATCAAAATTGCAGGTGTTTTTGTTTCTTGATCCACAGAAAAACAAAAAATTTACTTCAGTTCTCGTATCGCATCGAAAATTTGACAGCTTCTTCTTCTTCCTTTTTGGCTTCGTCCCCTTTGGCATAAGCCGGGGCAAGTGCCAAAATTTGACAGCTGACAATGAGCACGCGGCCGATCTCTCTACCGAGCCCCGTCGGTAGTGGCCGATTTTAGCCGAGTACGACCGACTGCAAAGGGCCGCGCACGAGACTACGTGTGACCGCAAGTGACTACAAACGTGACTGCATGCCCACCTCAACCGACTACGACCGACTGCAAACGACCACGCATGAGACTACATGTTACCGCAAGTGACTGCATGCCGACTGCGGTTTTTTACGTGCGACTTCCATACCGCGTCTCAGTGACTAAAAGTCGACTGCGCTTGTGATTTCACGAGTGAATAGCCCCTCGCTTCTGGAATCATCTGCAGAATAGTGAATTGAAAATCTTTTTCGCGAAAGTTTGAGAATTTATTTCTGACGAAAGTGTCATCCACTTTACATGTCATAAAGAAGTGAACTTTCAGGAAATTTCAAAGATCCACTTTTCGCAGCAAATGTCGTGCAGCACATATAAGGTAGAACATTTGTGTTCCGGAAAATCTATTCAATATGGAAGTTTCTATCAAATTTTTTTTATACATTATGAGTATCAAGTAGATCGACTTAAATTTGGTCATTCTCGTTCTCAATCCATCATATTTCCCTTCAATTTTCTTCAATTCAAAATCAGAACCAAGATTTCTATATCAATCAATATAGAAATTCAAATTGCAGGAAGTGATCGATCTGGTCGAGTCATGCAGGTGAAGGTGAAGACGATCCTGTTGTTTCTCATAGTGGTTTTCATTACAGTCAAACCAGTCGATTATCATACGTCCCGTTAGTTATTTTGAAGGTTATTTCCTGAACTTTTTTATATTACCACTACATTTTCAACAAATAGTTTATTTTTTATGGGGGCATCAGAAACATGAAGAAGTATCGTCTTTCACCTCACCTGACTCACGTCATGCCGAATGATAGAGTCTCACATGATGGTACAGAAATTTGTTATTTGTTTGAAAACCAATTGAAATCAACATAAAATTGGAAACAAATTTAATCAGATTTC
The DNA here is from genome assembly GCA_018257835.1 of Euura lappo. Taxonomy (NCBI): domain Eukaryota; kingdom Metazoa; phylum Arthropoda; class Insecta; order Hymenoptera; family Tenthredinidae; genus Euura; species Euura lappo. Next base: position 37,913 of record JAEUYN010000720.1, read on the forward strand.
TAGGAATTGAGGTTCTCCAAGTCTCTGAGTGAAGAAAGTGAATGAAGCTATGGGTGATGATTGAGTATGAAGCAGGGTGTAGATTCTAACAGAAAAAAAAGATTCGAGCGTGTTTTCAGTTCCATCTTGTATTTCGTTGAACTTGATCGTTTCACGTGAATTTCATTTTATTTTATTTCATTTTACTCAATTCAGTTGTGTTTTATTTCATCGGGTACGCGCGCCTTGCCGTGCCGAGGCAAAGCCACGTCCAATTACATCTGGGATACGAAAGCCCTTGGTATAGTATACGCTCCGTTGCCCAATTGAAAAATAATAGAACACTCCCCCGTAGAGTACAGTAGGTACCGTACTCTACGTCTCGAAGGGATGTCTGCGTGATTTCCATCAGAATCCCGAGAGGATTCAAAAAGGTCTACCGGCTATTATCTCTAATTCACATTAGGAAAAATGAAAATAACCTCGTCGAATAGTTCATGTCGATAAATTGAATCAAACTATAAATCGAATCGCGTTGTTTTTCTCCAGTTTTCAATCTTTGAAACACAGCGAAGATAGGGAAAGGGGATAAAACTAGAAGAAGGACGAGGCTGACGAAGAATAACACAGCAAAAACACAGATGAGAAAAAGACGACGAATAGCGAAAAGTAAACAGCAGTCGAAATGCGGGCTCAGGGATGTATCGAGTAGTGGGATCGCAGTAGCACACATGGATGTATCCCGGCGAATCGGGGGATTTGCGGAATCCCTAAGGGAAAGAAAAACCTAGGGAAGTAGAGAAACTAAGCAGGAGGCGGGGGACGAAAAACGGAAAAATCTGGACGTGAGAGCAAACGAAGGGGAAACAAACAGCACTTGGTCCCGTATAGGAGCCAGAGAACCGATGAGAAAACGTGTTGTCGTCGCTCTATCCACCGGCACGAAGACGATTCTTATTTATTTATCTATTTATTTTATCGTCAGAAATTCTTACGCCGACCCCCTATCTCACCGAGGATATCCCTGGATATATCTTCCAGGAAAATCTTGAGGCGAAGATGCGCATCGCGGAGAATTGAGAAGAAAGACGCATCCATACTCCAGAATTTTTTTTCCGCACGCCGTGCGTAAAGTTCGATTTTACGCACGCAAGCGTGCGTGTAATCGACCAGGTGTGTAATTGGGCTTTACGTGCGTTTGTGATGACAAATTTTGTTCGATACATGTGCGAAAGTTGTTTTTCGACTCGTGGGATTGTCACCCTCGCTTTGCTCGGGCGACAAACCGCCTACTCGTCTCAAAACGAACCTTTCACACTTGTATCGAAATATACTATTCCCTCTTTTCTTCATCTCATTCCCTTTTCTAATAGCGGACTTTCTAGCCCTTTGCATCAACCCCCAGTTTCAGCCTCGCTGTCGCAACTCCAAACTTTTAACTTCGCTCAGGTATTAACGAGCGAGAACCAACCGGGTTAACGAGAGGTTACGCGGCAAGTCTCGAAATTAAGCGTTTAATTTATTGTGTCAACGCCTCGTTAGTTTAGCATATTAAATGACCCCCGGTGTCCGTTTTACTCCCGATAATTACTTTCTCTCAGAATCTGAACCACCCCTCCACCAAAAGGATTATTCACACTCACCCTCAACCCCGTAAGAATTCGCGGATCGTTTCGATAACGCAAAAATATGATAACCCATATATATTTCAAGCACAAGAATGTTATTGAGTGCATTCAAAAGTTCGCAGGCCCCAAAAAAGCCCTAGTGTGGAAAGCAGAGCTTTCACAAACTGCGCATGCGTCAACTATTCATTCCTCCACTGTCGACACGCTGCGGCTTCCTGAATTTTGCCACTACGGATAGTGACCAGCCTCTGATCGACCAATTGTATGTTCCGCATTAGTTTATTGACCAATTAGAGTCAGTGGCGAAAAGTGGCAGGATTTTAGTCACTTTTTCGGTGTTGCCTCATTGCGTATATTGGCCAGTTTGTTTTCTCGGTGGAGTTACTCGATTACAAGAACGGTTTAGCCGGCGGTTGGTCTCCTTTCGTTGGTCGTCCACGGGCTATTTCCACCTCCGTGTTCAGTTCGGGTATTTTACTCGCGTGACGGTCACGGTTCGACGCCCCAAGGGATCTAAAATAAGGGAATAAGGGATGCGGAAGCGTGGAAAGTGGGTGGGGATATAGGGTTGGCTATTAAACATTGATTATACAACGAAATTCACTTAGAAATATGACAGCAGCTCTCTGCCCGTTTATAGCGTCGCGTAATGAACGGGAGAGAATTAGGAGAGAGTAGATAAAGAGAGAGGGAGTGCAGTTCTGGCTTGGGAACTATTACCTCTGCGTAGCTGAGTACCGAGAGTGGAGGAATTCGGCTAGCAGCCAAACTTCGGGTCTTGATTAGACATTTATGACTAGAATATCAGATGTGTATTACATTAACCTGAGGCCTCGCCTGAGGTTAAATTATGGCAGAAAGGCAAGCATCGTACTTGCACAGCAAAGTGGCGAGTCTGGCTCGATATGATGTAGAAAAACAAAACAAAAAAATCTTTCAATCAACGATACCGCGAACAGTGGATGAAGAGATGGCTCCGTTTTCGAGAAGAATTAAACGCGATGTGAATTTTTCAACCGAAGTTACTTACGGAAAACTGGAGGATGAAACGAAAAGAAAAAAACTTCTCTCGGTATTTTCAAATGAAATCGGGTTCCTTTGATCAATACATATATGTTGGCACGTCGAAGAATAAACGCGTTAGTATGTCTAGGGGTTGTTTTCGCTCGGTCAGATTTCAATTACCGAAAATCTATAACCTAGGAGTAGAAAAGGAGGGACGTAATTGGATAACACCTACGGGGCGAGGCGTTTTAAACAACGGAAGCTCTTAAGGATTATCGTTTGTGTGTGTGTGTGTGTGTGTGTGTACATAGACGATATTTTTAAGCAAAAAGTAACCAACGGCGCGTTAATTAACTCGATATACATACTGAATATGCAAAGTACAAAGGAGCTTTGAAATTATCCTGAACCTGGATATACAGCCACGGTCGTCGGATGCATCGCGCACCACTGATTCCGTCTATCCCAAAGCTATCAAATACAGGCAGATTAAATTCTACTAACGCTTTGCACCCATCGAGTCACGTCTATCGATAACCTTTCTCGAATGGTACACCCCCTGATTTGAATTAAAATATACGGTTTGACTAGAAAGCTTAACTCTTTTGCCAGAGGCACTACCACTCACTTTACTGGCACACACAAAAACCAGAACCTAACACAACCGTTCTTTCTCTGTTCTGTTTGGTTCTGGGCAGTCTCCTTTCAGAATTGAAGACATTCTTCGCTCATTTTGTCGCAGTTCATCCGCAAACAAAATGCGTTTTTTTTCAACAGAATGTTTGCCAAAGTTCATTGACGGACTGAACATGTTCCAAAACTGCGTTTCAGAAGTTTTGTTGGTGCTTCTCGACCAATTAATTAACAGAAGTGATTCGATGCACTCGGAGTTTGGTACTTGTAACAGAATCGAGTGTAAGCTGCTGAGTACGACGTTATGAGAGATATTCTCTACTGTATAACGCTACTTGCAGAGTTACATGGTCTCAGTTCCGTAAGCGGGATGTCGCATGGGAATACAGCATCCCTTTTCTGATTGAGGAGACCAGGCAATTGAGCTCTTTGGATTATAAAGGCATGGAAGTTTGCAGGCTTTGCTGCAATGTGACTGGTGTACCTGCCTCGGAAGGGTTTCAGCCAGCGATGTAATATCGCTGCGGATGTTATCGGTGGTTTTCAGACATAATACAGAGACAAGCTTTCCAATTTCGAGTTTCAAACGGTAAATTTCCACAGGTATACATTGTGCCATGTTAGAATATTTGCTGTATTCTACGCATGGCGAATCATAGAGAGAACGACATAGAGTCTCTGGGTAATCGGCAAAGGGATTCCTCGTGTACGAGTTCTTCCTCGTTTGAGGTATTTATGACAAATAAAGAACCAACGGATGCTTTGACGCGATTGAAAAACAATTTCCGCGTATAACAGCCCCGAGTGAAATGAGTTCCCATAAGCTGAGTGATTCGAAAACCCTCGCGGCGTTCATCCATAATACCTAGTTTGAGGGTTAAACGGGGTCCCAAAAATTCATATAACGAGGCGTCGACGTCGGTTTCAGCGGCGGCGGCGTGTTATAACGGTGATATTTGAATAGAGGTGTTTGTTCGCCGTTTTCGCCTAAAAGATTTAACGACCCCGAAAACCAGCCCATCTTTTGCTCCTCGTTTTCCACGAGGGTTTCATACCCTCGGTGATCGCGGCCAGTAAGTTGCCTCGTTAATACACCCTCCGAAATTCGCATACCTTTAAAGGTTTTTCACCCGACCCTCGTGGCCCACCCAGTCAATAAGGGCCCTGCCACACTTGAGGGATTCGAAGCTCCGGCAAAATTTCTCACAAGTGCTTCTCTACTCGAACCGGCCGATTTCGGCCTTTGCCTGATTAGCGAAAAAGAAGAAAGCAAAAGAAAAACCGTTTTTTTATCGTTCGATGGCCACTCGCGACGAGCCCCTGGTCTCTCAGTACATGCTGTATGTACGTATCGCGGGAGATTAGGTATGTACAAGGTCCATGGCGACGACCAAGCGATGGTCTCCGTACGGGTAGGTATAATATAACGACGAGTCGGTAGGTACACGACCGCAGTGTGTGATGTGGTATTTTCAGGAGGACGTTAATTAATAATTTAATCGAAGGACCCTGCTGTGGGATATATCCTGCTCTAATTAAATCCCACGCTTTTACCAGGGGCGATCGATCCTCTGCAGAATCAAGTGCCGTCGGTTTGAATTACCCGACGATCTTCAAATGAAAGCGAGATTTTTTTCCGGAATTATCATAATGCTTCGAAGAATAGGAAAAGCGATGAAATTTACCGAGAATAACGATATACCTAACTGACAATGAATGAATGATCGTATTCTATGAAAACAGACTTAGAAAATAAAAAATTGCATCGGTATCGACTACCCTCATTGAAGGGAAGATAAAAACGTCTCACGGGGACGTATTGAACGTAATAAGGTTTTGCATACTTTATCTTTGAAAAATAATACGGTCACAGAAAACAAGATAAAATATGATGGAAGTGGAGTTTGTAAAACGAAGATACGCCAGAATTGTTCTTCGAGAACAATGACGATTTCTTGAGAACGATGACAAAATCGCGATAAGGTAGAATATTGTAAATCGACCATCGCATCGACCTCGTTCCGGTCGACGGTGACCCTCACCTCGAGACGTTACTGCATGGTCACAAGTGTAATGAGAACAAAAGAACGAAAAAAAAACCTTTCATCCCACACCATACAATGGATTGTGCACACTGTGGTAAAGGTAAAGTTCGACAAAGTTTCCCCAACAAATATATCACCTTCGCCTTTTTTTTTTCTCAAGGTTGAAAACAAACAAACAAAAAAACTAACTTCATACCGTATGGAGAAACAAAAAAACAAAAGGAAAAAGTTTTCTCAGACAGATTTATAGCCCTGCTACGTTCTCAACCTTCGAATATATTCTCTTTCGCCAAGTACAAACGCCATGGCTATGTGGGACATCAATTCATTGCATGTACGTACATTTTGACACAAGTATCTATCCATTGTATGTACCTAGGCACACATATCAGTGAATCAAATGAAAACCCTCACGGTGTGCACCGATAGGGAAGACACAACGCGGGAGGGACAACCGTACAAGTCCCACAACCGAACAGACTACCTGCACAGTGCGAAGGTACGCCAAGGTATCATGTCTGTAGGCCGCAGGCGGCTGCACCACGAATACTCGAGTTATACGGATGTTACCTACCCAGTGTCTAATTTGAGAGAAACTCACAAAACAAATCGTTTGAAAAAGCTAAATTTACCAAATTCAAAAGTATTCCATAAGATTTCGAATAAGATGCAAAAAAAATCGAACGAATAAAATTTGTTTTCCATTCATTAGCTGGTTTTGTGGTAAAAATATCTTTCGATATATCTACAGTATTGACGATCAATTTCATGATGCCAATTAAAAGGTGCCACCCTGTACAACGGTATACAATATACACAAGCATATAATGGCAGACTTCGTTATTGCGGAGTGGTGGCGTTGAGGAAGGGGGGAGTAGAGGGGGAGGCGGGGGCGGGGGTGGGGTTAACGACCAAGGCCACGAGATCGAAACAATACACCCCGGTCGCGTTGCTGGTGCAGCAGCAGCAACAGCAGCAGCAGCAGCAGCAGCAGCAGCGGCAGCAGCAGCATCGCTAGCCGTCATTCACATGTGTGAGAGGTAACTGCAGCAGTACCTATCTCCGCACGCGGTTGTTCACATGGACGTCCTTACACTGATGCATTGGTATGGGCGCGAGCCCGAGGCACGCTATTGCGAGGAGAACTTTTAGCCAGATGATAAGAGCTTGTTGAATGACGGGTTTCCGTCAGCAAACGCGTTAATTTTGCAAATTACTAAAAGAAACGTTGACACGTTATACTTGCTCATCGCGTCGGATGATTAGCCAATTTCTAATAAGCATCATCGTTGAATAACAAAGCGGCACAGAGGGTAGGGTAAATTTTTTCAGGCTCACCTTTGACGGACTCGAATGTGATCGACAGTTCTGATCCCTCTTTGGGAGTCACGAAATTTTTTTTTTCAGGCACCGGTATCGGTATCGGATATCAAACACTGGGCTATTGCGTTCTTTGACACTTTCACACACCGTATTGATTATAATCGTTAATTAAAGAGATAGATTCGCATTCGCGACGCAAACTCTATACGTCTGTACCCGGCTATGTGAAGCACATGACTAACGTCGTCGACATTCTGCTGTAGGTACAGAACCCTCGCCGTGTGGAATCGAACAAACTGTACATATACCTACTTCGGTCTTTACAACGTACGCACCACGATCGACGTACAGTGTGTTCAATGCGTATGGAATCATATCCTCGAATTGAATTATCCCCACATCGCAGATATCAGTGACACAAATTTCAGATTACTGAAAAAGTACATTTTTTTTTTTACTAAAGAAACGTTGAGAGACTTGTTTCCTTGTTGGACTGACCCCCTCGTTTAGTCTTCACCATTTGTCATCTGTGTTTGCTATGAATGTCTAGCGAATGTCTAGACTGGGACGAAGCATTTCACGATGTCATTATAATTATGGAACGACTGGTATTTCAGTATTCTAGAACCTCTCGTGAAATTTTTGAGGCATGAAGGATGAGGGTATCGCGTCTCTGAATATCGAGTATATTTCGCAGATCATTACGTGGGTTCGAGTAGAGGAAAACGTTTAGAAAGGTGTAGTGCCTACCCGCATCGGTATCGAGTGAAAAAAATCTTCAGATTCTAACTTGGTCCGTTTCACGAAGCACGAGGAAAAGTTTCAGGTTTTGATCGTTAAAATTAATTGCTAACTTGTCGTCATCTATAGAGAATTTACGAAATTTATATTCGAGTCATGTCAAACCCCTGCACGAAGTTCTATTCTTTAATTTGTCATCTAAACCTTAACGTTCAAACTGCACTAGCCGCCGCGCTGTCATCCAAAGTTTGTTAATTGCTAAATCATAATCGCAGCGTAGCCTCTGAAGTTGACGAGCTGTTTCCTCGTTCGGGAAAGTATACAAGAAAAGTTTTCTCAAGAACAAGTATGAAATTCCAAGAAAAAGAAAGTGAAACAATTTTTGACGCGAAACATCTAAAATCCACAGTCTTATACGTTACGAGTCGTAACCTCGAATCGGAATGGCGAAAAGAAAATTGGCAAATGCTGTTAACGATATAAATTTAGTTTTGGAGAAAAACAGGAAGTCTCATCGAGCGGGAGTAAAATTCAACTTTGCGAAGTGAGGACGCAGAAAGGTGACTGAGACAAAGAGAGAAAAGAAAGGCCTCTTCGGGACCGTCGGGCAAGATTCTCGCCGTGGTCTCAGGAAAGCCGCGATCCTTCACAAATATTAATTCCAGCTGTCCTCAAAAAACATGGACTAATTTTCTGAAAGTGCATTAGGCACTCGCGCAAATGCTGAGAAAAGGGGATGAACAGCGAGGGGCGAAGGGCGAAGGGTGGGAAAATGTAAGAGGTAAAAGAGTGGCGCAACGACTGCGACGGAGTGGATGGGCGCGGTATTAACTTGCGGGAAAGCTGAAAGCACGCGCTATACTCCGTACTCACAGGTACGGGGAATGAGGATTATTTCCCCGTGAATTAAAACGAACTTTCATATAATCAGACACGTTAAGCTCCGCTTTCAAGCTCGGGCGAAATAAAAAAAAAAAAATATTAAACATTTAAAAAAGATAATCCCTGAACAAAATCCACGAGGCACACCCGTATATTGTAAAAACTATCACAGATTTCCTGAGTGCTCCGAGTTCTACGAGCAGCCTGGCAGTCCTTCGCATCTTCGGTGGGACTAAATCGGCGAAAAAGATTAAAAAAGATTATTTCACTCAACAGATTTTTAGTTATGAATTTGCGTCTAGGATTTAAGCGGCTAGTTTTTGGTACGGTGCATTTTTCAGAGTTATGAAACCAGATGAAAGAAGGAAGGTGGGCCTGGGGTAGAATAAGCATAATATAAGAAGGCAGAACCCCGTATTGTGCTGCAACCCATTTGGACAAAGAATTTGAATTATTAAGGATATGGTTTTTTTTCTGTATTCCTCCCTTTTATTTCATACTTCAGGACGCAGTCGGTCACTCGCTTTACCTCTGCGCCACTACATAAAAGCAGAAGAAATTAATGTTCGTCGAAAAGCTTTTCTTCGGGGAAAGAAGAGAGCGGGAGAAAGCGACGGGGAGGGGGGAGGTAGGGAAAGGTAAAAGGCGGTGTACTACGGTATTAGCCTAGAGTAAGAACGGAAAAAAGAACGGACCTCTGTTGATAATATGAGAAAGAAAATCTTGAATCCTGAAAATTTAACATTTTTTAATACCGCATCCCCTGGAAGAGACTCGTCGAGGACCTCTTCCTGGATTTACATTTCTGAGCGGAGACGGGAAGTATTAATCCGATTCAAAGCCACCCCCCACTAGAGGGACCGGAAATTTGTGAATCCAAATTCCAAGCCACTAATATATAACCTACTAATCGCCTGCGTCAAAAATTTATTTAATCTCCATTTATTTCGCCGTCACTCGAAACTATTCTAACGCTCGACATAAATGGAAAGTTTCCATGCCTGCATAGCGTGTGTGAATTATTATTCTTCAGAACACGTGAAACAAAAAGAGAAAATATGGCGCATGCGCAGTTTTTGTCTTTGAAATCAGTTAGTAGCTCAGTGGCGCCATCGCATACTTCCCGCACTACTTTCCGCACAATTTGATATTTCCGGAGTGGAAAATAGAAACTAAGCAATTACTCCTGGCACATGTCCAGAGAATAAGACCGTAGTAAAAGTAGTAGACAGGTTGGATGCTTTAATCTTTGAATGAATTTTTTAACACGTTGGATACTTTGGGGGCGGATGTGAGGCAATAGGTTCCTACATACTTCATGAGAAGAGAAAGAAATTGTAGGCGCGGTATATTCCCGGGGCGTATCATGGATGAACGTGTGAACAAGTGTATGTGGTATTCCGGAGAAGTAACTGCACTGTAAGTAAAGAAGGGGAATTGACGAGACAGAGGAAGAATATGAAGTTGGAAAACTGTTGGTTAAAACGAGGCAAGTTTTGTTTCCCACTCTCGCAGTTTTTTCCAGGATCCCGGACCAGCATGATTCCTGAAATCCAACATTTCCCGGAGGGTAGGCATATTGCCCCCGCCTCAGCTGGTGCTCCCGCGGGAGGAACTCAGCTCCCATTTATGCGAGGGACTTTCCTTCCGGCGAATACGCCAAGAGGCTAGGGGTGGAAAAAGTGCCTTTGGTATAAGAAAGCGAAGAAGAAGAAGAAGAAGAAGAAGAAGGAAAACGAAAATGGGCGAGGAATGGTGGAATAAGCGCCAGAATACTCGTGCAGCTAGGGGTGGCGAGGGCGGAAATATGCGCGACCCGGGACCGTCGTCTTCGTGCAGGTTAACGTCAGGCACACTCTCGTATACCACGAACTTTGTAGATAATACGGCACATGCGGTAGACTCCCCGTGTATTTCTCTTACAACTCCTCCGCAAACCGCAATGGCCCCAATCCCGTGCGAATTAATTTTTAAATCGCCTTATTCACGGTCTTCGCCCTGGGCGCCCGCGCCACGCCGCGCCGGAGGGCTCGTGAGAATTTATTTGAAAATTTATCTCCACGTTAATGGCATTCAAAGGGATTTTAGCTCGATGGGAAATAAACTTTCGGTAATACCGTGAGCGAAAGGAACCGTTTTCCCGTGCCTTCGTGTCCTCTCGCGATCCATGAAAATGTTAAAAACGTGTTAAATTTTTATATTAAAGGGGTGAAAAGCCTGACCCCCCGTTCGGGGATATTTGTCTCAGCGTGAATTTCGCGAAATCGAAACCGTTCAACCGGGTGCAGGTTAGTTGGCGGGCATCCAGGGTCTACCCACGTGGCGCATCTAGAGCGCGTCCAATTGCGCCGGGACGCGGCTGGGATCCAAGTTTTTCCACTTGAATGGGGCCAGAGGCTAGAAAAAGGTCTTCGTCCCGTTTCGCGCCTCGCGAGATACAGAAAAGGTGTGTTTCACTGGGGAATAAGGGATGCGATAGTAAGAGCGTCGCGTCATGTAAGGGTTGGGAATTCCTCGGCTCTTTCTATAATATAGACGCTCTTAGTCAAAAGCGGTGAAAGTGCTAAAAGTATCGCTCTCTCTCCTTTCTCGCTTCTTTTACTTTACCCATATCCAGCACACATGGTGGATTTGCCTAATGCATAGTCGATTCGACGGAGTTAATGTCACGGCTACGAATACCGAGCGGAAAAGAACGAAAGTCAAATTTGTTCATGATAATACCACGCATACCTAGCTACCGCGGAATAGAACTTTGCGTTGACTTGCTTTTGTGTACTCACGAAAGTGGTGTCTGTCTCTCACCGAATCTACCAATTTTATTTCAGAACAGTTTTATCCCATCAGAATCTCTGGTAAGCTTACCTGAAACATAAGAAAAACACAGAGCGTTAGACATCCGATCAAAATTACAACACTCGAACGGGAACAATTCCGAAAACGCGTTAGCAGTGATCGGTACGCAATTAGCTGCCTCGTTTAGCTCAAGTTCGAATCTACGTGCCAATTATCGTCTGGAAATTTCATCTGGCCATTGTCGCAGTTTCCTCTTTTGCCCCTTTAGCGGGGCTATCTTACTATGGGCTCCTCGATCCTTGACGCTCACGGTTGTGAGATAGAAGCGAGTTATCGTGGCCAGGTAGGGCGACTCGCTCTTCTATAATAAATCCAGCTAAATTGCATCAACAACCTACGCGATTCGATTTCGCGTCGGCGATACCCAGAGCATGCAATTATCTCCTTCGCGATCTACTGCGATCTGTGTGTATTTATTTTTACCCTAGACTCCACTTCTCGAGCGGTTCGCACAATTCTTTTCCACATCTTACATTTTATGCTTCGACTCTGACTCGATCTAGACTCAATTTGTAGAGTCGCAGAGCTGCGAACCGGAACAGACTGTCTCAGCTTTGAGCTGGGCGTTCGGGCGATACTCTAACGGAGAAAATGAACTGTTTCAGAAAATATGCAGCGCAGTGTACACTGCAGCCATATAATGCTCGGTCTATCGTATTATATTCTATCTCCGGATACACAATGCGAGGATATTCATCCAGTTCAAAGCTACACACGTTGGGTTGGCTCTGCAAAAGCGTGATATAAATTCACCCAGAGTTTATCTACCGACTGGAGTTTGTATAACAGTTTACCCCAAGATTCACAGAGTACCGATTTACCGGTTATACAATCAGAAATAACCTTCAAACACTACGGATTTCAGTTGAAACTATTTATTGCAGTGGAACCTCGTCTATTCGACGCTCACAATCAGTCTAACCTGAACTCTTGGACCTCCGAAGGTTCGTTGAATTGGCGAGGTAACTTAGGCCCTAATAGTTGAAATAGGGGAGGTTCTACCGTAAGTGGAAAAATTCTGCTTGAAAATCATCTCATATTGATCAGATAATTATCCTCACAGATACTTTGTTGACTATTTTTTAGTGCAAAATACACTTATCTATACGATATGATAAGCCCATGAATTATTGGAGAAGATTCACCCATTCAAGAGGCGCAAAGGTCAGCAAGGATCACTTCATGGGTATTGGAAATTTGAATTGGGGCTTTAAATTGTCGCGCAAAACCCAAAAAAATTCCTGACTCAAAATGTCACTCTGGACAGTTTTGAAAAATGAGAAAACTACCCAGTACAAAATTCGGTGTTTGAGATAAGTAACTAAGATTTCAAAGTTGATCTTGGATTCATTTGACATGACTTTTAGTCGATGAAGCATAGATTTTTGTTGTAAATTTAATGTCAAAATTATACCAAATTTTGGTTAATTTTTTGAACTACAAAAACTGTACATATTTGACGATCAAACTGTGAGATTTGAAGACTAAAATTCACAATAATTATGACGCATATATACTTTTTTTCCGTCTTTTCTTTCGTGCCAAGGGGATGGATTACAAAAGGGAGAAAAGCACGAGTACACAGAGGTCCGAATTGTCGTTGAATATTAAAAACAATCGCGTCTCCGAGGTATAAAACTACAAAAATGATGAAAAAAAAAACTCTGCAAAGGTCGCGAATCGAAATAGCTGCTGCAGACAACGCGTTGCACGACTCTCACGGTCTGGCAGTCGTCGGTGTGCAGCAGGAAAGGGAATATCCTACATCATGGTCGGTTCGTCCTCTCCCTCTTTTCTCCTTCTTTTCCCCCTTTTCCTTCTGAGGCCTCTTTGAAACTCCCCCCGTTCAGCCGCAGACGCCATCGCAACCGCAGTATTCCCTACGAGAGTCTTTGCCGCCTGAACCAGCCACGCCAAGAGAGCTCCCTCTGCAAACCCATACGACGGAGACTTCACCGAGCGTGGAATCCCGGCAAACGATTAATTAGCGCGCTTAACCGTTCCTACGTTCCTCTGTGTGAGCTCGCACGTTACGCCACGTGAGAACTGACCGGATCGACTATGCCACTGAAAAATCGTTACGCCACGATGCTTCTTACCGCAGTTCCCCTTCTTGCGCGTAAATTTATCCACCCACCGTTGAATCGGAAGATGAGACGCAATTATTTATTGCAAAAAACTGAGACGATTTTGTATGAGCGAAAATCTTGAGACTCCACTACTTCTCGGACTAGAGCGAGTCCGAATAAGAAGCGTAGTTGAGGGACGCTACCGCCAGCGGCGCTCCAGTCGTCACTTGCCAACTTCACGCTGCTCGCTTTTGAAAACAATCGCGACTACTGAAAGAGTTTCAGGAGTTCTAGAATCGAAGAGAAGGTGATCGTATGATCGTGAAGCGAAAGTGTATCAAACGGAGAGAACTGAGGACGAAGACGAGGTCGAGGTACGGCGCACTGCAGCAGGCTGTTCTTCGACGTGTCGGAGTTACGGTGGGGTGAGCTCCGACTAGCTGGTGCACATTCCTCAGCCTCAAGGTTGGGGTCAAGGCACACCTGAGTACTACTGCACGTAGGAATCGTTGGGAACGGGTCGGCTAAAGCGCGGCATACATTCGAGGGGAGTGTATACACCTTTTGCTAATTGGTCTGCGAAGTTGCGCTGTGGAAATGATACTTTCGCCTCATTCTCTGTTTTGGACCAAAGTCTCTCACCCCTGAAGCTGAGTCGAAAGCTCGGAAGGTGACGTCCAGAAGCCCGGAATTAGTTGGCGGGGGCAAATATAATAAAGTCGACTAAGTCGATAATCCCTAATCGCTGAGGTACGGCTACGAGGATTTCGACCTCGGAGATCTTTCATCGGCAACATCTCCTTCCCTTCATCCGACACAACGCTGGCTATGTAGCTACGGAGAACGACCGCCTGTGAGAGTCGGAGTTGGGAGGTGCGTTATACCGTACAGGAGCCAAAACCCCCCGCGAAAAGTGAAAAGGACATTCTATACCCGGGGACTCAATTTTATAACAAGAAATTTCCAATCACGTAAGTCTGTATGGCGCAACGGCGGCCCATCCCCCTTTCCCAATGCCATTTCGCCTTTGGTGCGACGACGCGACGGAAAGTCGAATACGGCATATCTGGCTGCTGGTATGGTACGAGAAAACCTATGCCTGGTGGAAAGGAGTTGTAAATCCTCTGATGTCTATCACCCTAGGCCCTTGTGTGGGAATAGGGACGAACTTTGAGCGCGAGGACGTGAGGACGTATTACGAGGGTGGATATATTCTATTATTACACATCTGGTCCAGTTCAGATATTGACCAAATCCTTTTGCGGTTACGAACCAGGAACGATGACGGGTTCGATCCCCTCCGAGTCGAGGTGACGGTAACGCAATTTACTAGATAAGCTAGATTGACAGCTGGGCTCTCCATCGAGGCGATACGGATAACAGCCGGAATTAGAGACCGAATTTATTTTCATCGACCCGATACGACATTCGTGAGTTTATGGAAGGCAAGTCCGCATATTCCCGATACGGACATAATTATCGAACCTCTGTGTGCTCTAGTTAAAAGGTTCAACTTTCGAACATAAATAGTTTGAAAAAATATTCCAATATACTTCAAACTTCAATGCAGCGGACAAATTAATGGTAAAAAACGTTCATTCAGTACCTTCGGGGATCTGAGAGTAAGATAAAAAAAAATACATATATAATTGGACCCTCTGCACCTCCGGGACTTCCACCAAAGAGGAACTTTCCTAGAGATATAGGATTTATTTTCATATCGGTCTGAAACCCATTCGCGATATAGATTCATATACGTGTGTGCATAACCAGACTCGTGGTCCCTTACGTCGAGTACCGAGTACCGGGTGCGAGTGCGGGTTGTATTGCTTCGTTCAAGAACGTGAAACGAGAAAATCGATTTTCATGGTATGCAAACAAAGTCTAAGAAGGATCGCAATAATTGAAAATAAAGCTCAAAGACATTCGCGCGCTTGAATGAAAGAACACACGGGAATAAATTCAACCTGAGCCACGACGCTTTGTTACTTGAACAACAATATAGAGAAATCCCAGGTCGTGGCACCGATGAAATAAGTAGAAGGTAGATACATTAACGATTTTTGCTATCAGAAGTGCTATTTGTACGTTTTCCAGCCTAAGTAAACTTTGGTGTAAGGATATAAATGTCCTGAAAAAGTTTGAGGAACAAATTGAACCGTGCAACAAACGATGTACAGAAACGAAAGGAAAATGAGTCCACGCGACGTACCTCGTTCGCCCGGTCGCCGGGAGTCTCGACACATATTTATACTTGATGGCGAGTTGCAAACCCACGGGGGAACCGCGAGCATGCCACCCCGACTCTGTAATCATCCTCGGGCTGGCAACCAGGCGACCTTCTAAACGAGTTCTGGGCACGCACACGGGGCCAGCGAGCGACGCGGACGCGACCAAAGGTACGTGCGTCGTCTGCGGTGCACTCGAGAACACAAATTCCCTTGTCCTTAGGCAGAGGTGGTTTGTATATTTATCGAGGTAAGCTAACCCGACTTACGGCTTTCCAACCGTTCCAGCGAGTAGTAACGAGGCTGCGTAGCGTGAGAAGGCGCGGTTGAAATTGCTGTTTCTTCGTCGTCGTTTTCATTTGGGGGTGAAATTTCCTAGAGCTCATTTACCGAGTGGAAAAGGTTGAAAATGTCTTGAGAAACGCGCGAGTAGTTACATACGAGCCTCTTCTATCTACGTCTGTCTTTATACCAGGCCGAACCCGAGCCTCGGTGCTCGACTCCTTCCACATCCAGAATCGTGAGTGGGAGGATGAATCCCGACGGGAACTCAAATCTCGCTCACCCTCAGTCACCGGCTTCGGGATAGCCTCTGGCAAACAAGATTTACTTACGCAAATGGAGTTGCAGCCTCCCAGATTAAAGGGATCCATCCTTACCTCTCGTTTCTACTTCTGAATTATGTCTACCGCCGTTCCGTTTCCACGCTCAACAACCTCGATATCAATGCTTGTGGTGCGAAAAAAACGGAATAACAGAACATCATATCTGGGCGCATAACCTGACAAAATCATTGTCACCTAGTAGAAACTTACTTGCAAGGCTGGAAGATTGATGAAGCTGAATATAGCAGCCACAAGTGCTGGATTCAATTGGAATTAGTCAATGAGGTTGTGAGTTATTATGTGAAGGAACTTCCATCAAATTGTAGACATGAATATTTACTGCGTGATTTTATTCAGGAAAACTTTGAAATGTTTGGCTGCTAACTATGGCTGCTAGCTTCAGCTTCATGAAGATTGGCTATTAGACTTCCAGACTTGGGAGTCGATTTCTGCTAGGTGACATTAACTCCGAAAAGTTGGGGGCATAGACCGTGTCTAGGATTCGAAGTTTGGCCAGTAATGTCCTCGACGTCCGTTCCGACTTGTTTCAGTTGGTGCATGCTGAGACCGTTTAGAGCTTTGGATATCTTATGAGGGAATATGCAAATAGAGTGGCTGATATATTCATGTGGAAAAGAGGCTCTCTCTACGCGCAGTAAACCGGGGATTCAGGATCCGCTCTGAATCTCGAGTTCTCTCGTGCTCTCGTGCTCTCGTGTATGGATAAATATCTTTATGCCATCCCGACTAGAACGGGAACTCGGGGACGTGGGACGAAGGAGGGAAGAAAGGCTCAGCTCGCGTGCATCGATGAGTCGAGGTCGAGTGCTGCCCGCCTGCGTTTCTAGCTTTGTAAGTATCGCATTCACGACGGGATACAAATAAACGGAGGATGATAAAACGAGACCAGGATCCTTCAATGCTGGAGTAAATCTAAAAGCGTCGAATTTCACCCGGCGAGATAATGACTCTGACGAACTAATGTCATCCGAGAAAAAAAAATCTGTCTTATTTGGAGCGAAAACGGAATAAAGTCATTGAAAGTTTTTCGCAGCGAAAACTGGGCCACTGGCTCAAATTTTTCGTCAACGTCGACGAGAGCCGCGAGGAAGCGCGAAACTGAGGCCCTCGTCGTGGTCTCTGGTTCGTCGAGCTTGCAGTAGAACCGTTGGCGGGTGGGTAGGATTTTCGCGAGCTTTTGCCTGTTTTTCTGGCTGTTCTTTGGCTGTCACATTACCGCGACAGCCGACAGCACACCGGGGCCGGGAACGGCACAGAGCCGCAGCCGCCCGGCTACAAACGACAATTTTCTATTTCTCTTTCATTTGCGAAATAGCTGGGTGACAATTTATTCCACCTGTCAACGCCACCAATGGGATTAGATGCCGAGGCGATAACAAACACACCGCAGGGAATACATCCCAAAGGTACCATCAACTTTTACCCCAGGTACATAAACGCACCACGACCATGGAACGCATGGCTATACCGTCAACGCTATGAACTTCGCACTCGTCTATCTCAAAATCTAGGGTAGACTGGGTACGGTTGTAACATTGTTAATTTCTCGAAAACTAAGGGTAGGACATTCATATACCGCCGCCTGCTAATCTGTGCAAGTGGTCCGAACTAGCACATTAGTAGGTGGCGGGCCTCCGTGCAAAGCGGAAGTGGGTAGCGGGGCCCATTGTTATTTTCGGGCCTAAAGTAAGTTCTTACAATCTTAGTTAAACATCGATAATTAGACTTCTATGATAAATCTTCAATTTTTCTTTTGTTCATATGTTTCCTTGGCCAATTCTGTGTCAGTATTCACAGTATTTTGAGTTGATAGATTCGACAGAATGAATGAAATTTTGACTTGAAGTAAAAAAAAACTCGTCTGGGGTCAGTTGTAACAGTTCGTCCGGGGACATTGCAACCATTTGATGGCGGATGATTACAGCGTAACAACATTCCTTTTCCTTCTTTTATTCAGGCATTATCGTATTTTATGTTACGAAATAATAATAATAATATGAAAAAACATTATATTTACAAGACTTTATCCAAACGAAGATATTCGGCCATCAAGAGGTGATGAAAAGTTATTTTTAGATTTTTTAGTTCCTGAAACACGTATTCCTTATGGGAATGTGTGATACTAATCATCAAAATCCTGATAAATAATCTAATTTTGTGAAAAAATCTTATGTTACAACTGACCCTAGGGTTGGGGTCAGTTGTAACACTTTTCCGACTTTTTTTGACAGGCTTATACTTTTTTTCTATTTATGCTAAAGAGTCCTACTTAGCGCCATTTTGTCAGCAATTGAATACTCTTTGCTATGGTATTTGGAACATTGGTGTGTTCACTGCAGTTTGAGCTCAGTAAGGGCAAAACCGAAAAATGTTACAACCGTACCCAGTCTACCCTACTTGCTTCGATGTATACCCAATGCGCTGCGAACACTTCGAAGAAAAAGTTACAGTGATCAACGATCCACATACACCTCGACGCTCGACAATTTTCTATCCCTTTTTTGTTACAGAGGAAGAAGCACAAATCACAAACTGATTCACAATTCGACGGCAATACCGGAGAACGTGATACCTCAACTTATGAAGTGCAAATTTACATTCCAGAATCTAAGATGTGACGTTTCCCTTTCAACATTTGAGATATAGTACTGCTGTCAAATTGACGTGAAACAAGGACGCAGAAGACATACAAGAAAGTGCTATTCAATTGAATCTTCACTTGTTCAAGTCGCAAACTACTTTGATGGCAATCGTTTTGAAATCACTTGTGACCTAATTTGCGTAAGTGAATAGCCCTAGATCTGAATAATAGGGATCGGTATGAACGCAGTCACTTGTTGCTGTGGCGGTATCTTAGTTTCTGGGTCTGTGCCGAGGTTGGCGATAGAAGTTACGTAGGATCCGTTATTCCCGTAACCCGAACCACAAAGCAAAAAGCGAGATTCTAGAGTCTAGACTGAGACTGGGGTTTCACAGTCCCGCAGCTGTTGCTCGCGGTCTCCACGTATAGGACTACAATTTAGAGCGAAGCCGTCAGGAAAATTGAAATCTTGACGACCTGACAGGGCTTAGATTGAGATTGAAGCTATATTCTATTTTTCTAAACACAAAGAAAGGAAAAGAAAAAAAATGACTTGTTTACCCGTAGGTTGAAGGGTGTCAGACGGCAGCTGGACCCCACGCGTGGTTACGCGTATACGGGACAGAAGGACGTGGCAGGGGGTTAGAGACGCGAACGAAGACGAGACAGCCTGAGGATTATCGTGACATAACCAATTCCAAGAGATGATGGCACGTTCGCGAAATTCAGAGAATACTGTCTCGTTGTTATCAGCAAGACCGCGCTTTGTAGACACTTCTACAAACTACCCAGAGTTTTCGATAAGAATTTTCCCCCACGCAAGACAGTCCGAGCATTATCAAGCTAATCCACCTATCCCTCAATTTACTCAAATTTAGGCAGCGGGAACGACAAGGATACCGTCGTCAGGCCTTGAACTAACGCAGTTCCATTGATGGACCTTCTTTCGGTCAATTTAGTATTCACTATCTGCATGATCTAGAACGCAACCTGAGTTCGATGAAAGCGCTCACAGTGGGGAAACAAGCAGGTTCCAGATGGTCTTTGAGTAAAAAAAAAAGTACGACAACGGATTTCTTTCGTCACGGGGCATTGGACTCATTAATTTGTTGGAGTGATCATTCGATGTTAGACCACATAGGTGTAGAGTTAGGTGTTAACCGATTCATTCCACAGCATAGTGATGAGTCTTTGCTGGCATGATTCATTCGCTCTCAGCAACAATGCAAGTTGCGTCACGAATGACAAAAATTGGAACTCATGAGCGTCCCGCTTGCATTCAAGGTCATGCACACAGCGCAGAGTAAATCACGAAAGAAGTTAAGAAAGGCCAGTTAGATCAGACTGTATTTTGAAATGAAGAAACGTCCCTAGAAGTTTGAGCATAATCCATGATCCGAAGTTCCGATGCTCTCCTTGTGAGTTTCACTCTTGATGTACCGAAGTAATCGGGTTGGATGACTCCAGAATGAGACGTCAGCAAAGTTGTCAAGAGATTGAATCGTTTCTTGAGCAAATATCACACCTCCGTCTCCACGGAGAGTGAGTGAAAGGGGGAATAGACAGGCAATGAACACGATCGGCGAGAAGCTTGCTCGCTAGTCCCTAGCACCACAGGGTTAAACTGACGTAACGTCAGTTGTCATTAGCACGAACCCAGGTAAACCTGCGGGGGAGCCCGTTATACCGACTACAACAAGAGTGTTCAAAGACGAAACTCGACGTCGCGTAGCGTCGTCGTCCTGGCCCTGTAGCGTCGCCCGGATGGTAGGCGATTAGCGAAACGCCCGATTACAAATTCAGAAGGCGTCAGCGTGTGCTGACAGTGATGTCAACCGCGGTATCGTCGCGTTTGTCCTACACCGACGTCGGTTTAGTCACGATTCGAGGCTGCTAACAGATTCGCGAGAATTCGATCGGGCTCTCCCTCTGCGTTCGACTCAATGAGCTCGCAGCAGCGCTTATTCCCACTCTTTTCCCATTTGAACCATTCCGAGCTCCGCGCGTCCTTCCCGGCCTCGGAATATAATGACAGGAAACTGGCAATATGAAGTCGACGGGGCCTGCGTCCGCACACCCGAAGAGCCCCTCCTCACACGCACGACAATACGCGGCTTCTAGTCGTCCTCTGATACACGCCGCAAATTCGCTACTTCCGCGTGGGCTCAAACCGAGGCTCTCGGGCCATTGTACCAGTCGATAGAAATGCGGATAATTTCTATGCCGCGGATACATCGCAGGCATAGTCTTCACTTTCTTTCTCCCGCAAGAGCAAATGAATCGCTCCATTGCCGCAAAGAAATCGGCTGCATGCAGTCTCGAGTATAATTATAGATCTATGCAACTACTTGCCACAGAACTACCGTCGTCAATCGTATATCGTCTTGTCAAGCAAAACCTCTTATATTATTTTTGCTCATATCTCACTTCCGCTTGCACTTAGGGAAAAAATGATGGGCACTAATTTTGAAGTTTGTCAAATTGTCATAAAAAATGGACCATACAGTTTCTCTCGTATGATCGATTGTTTAGAAGATATATAAGCCTTGGGAGTCTTGAATTATTTTAGATTTTCTGCTGAATGAATGTTCGATTTTTCTTCTCCCTCGATTTTGGTCGGATGTGACGATCTTCGGGATATTTTTGTCAAAGTTGTAGGAAGTTTCTTGTCACGGAATTATAAGTGAAAAGTTTTGTGTATCAGGAATGGCGTGAGAAATCGTTTTGGTATTTGAGCGACGCGACGTCAAGCGCGTAACGTTCGATACCGAGTACCTAAACTGCACGCGAGAATCCCAAATGTTAATTTGCAAATGTCAGCCGCAACACGTTTGTTGTAAATTCCTCCACTAACCGTCACCACGAGTACGAAATGGCCGTGAAACAATGACCCGGACGCGGTTAACGCGTCGTTGTCCATCCCGAGCGGTCACATACCACAAAAAAAGACATTTTGCCAAAAACATGAAAATTAGGTCTACGGCGACAAAACGTTTGTTCAACGATCCACTTAATTATCGAATATCGAATATCAAATATCAATTTGCTCGACAATGGGAGTTGACACGAGTTTTACACTTTTGCTTTTTTTTTTACCAATGACCAAATTTCAACAAGTTTAACAAGCTACCACCAAGCCATGAAACCGGGCTAATGTCTGTGGATCGTTTTACGGCAACTGTCAGTTCCAATATCAGATTGGTATTCTCCACGAAATTTTATTGACGTCCTGTCTTATATCGCCTCTTGTTTCTTTTCCACATTTCTTTTTTCTCCGCATTCCTGTAATGCTTCCACGTGGCGGGTCACCCTTTCAGCTTTCCCAGAAAGTCGGTAAAATGACTTATGGAGGAAGGGAGTCGGCAATCTTGGACTGAGATTGTCATTCATTATCTCGTAAGTAAAGATAATGAAACCTTAATAGTTCTACTATCAAGGAGGTAAATCTGTCAGAGAACGAACGAATTATTGTTGGCTTCCTCAGCGAAAAAGCCTTGTTGTATTTCAACATTTTGATTTTTCTTACATATTTCCTGTGGGATATCGCCGGAAAATTTCTTCCGGCTTTTCACAAGTCCACTTTTCTGGCATGAAAAGAAATGAAAATAGGAAAGAATAACCGTAACAAACTGAAAACGCGATACCTCGTATACTCGGCTGGTTTTCATTCACGGGCGAACGTTTTCGCCTGGGATTTGTATAGAAAACGTAACTAGATACTATCACGCGAAACGTTACCAGTAGGAGAGAGACTAATATAGATAATGTTTCCCGGAATGCAATCGCATATTCTCTCGTCGAGTTTATCATTGCTGAAAACAGAAATCAACAAAACAACAAAACGAAAGACATGTGCTGCACAGAGTTATGATAATGACATACCGCCACAAGCCCACCCAATTCAATCGGCAGCTTATCGTTAATGGCGAAATAATTAGCTTCTGCTGTAACATGTTTGCGGCTAGATCTGAACGGCCACACCAACCGCAACGATGTACTGTCGTTGTCACTTACCACAATAACCCACGACGGAAAACTTGCGTGCATGGCAGACTGATTGAAGCTTTGACACTTACCTGAAACAAGAGAGAACAAAATCATTAGAACCGGAGTGGACAAACAACGAGCGATAAAAATGAGATTTTTAAAAACTGAGCATCTTTCATTTTGTTTTACAGACTATTTCGAAGAAACCTGTGGAGTCTCCCCCTCAAAACTCAGCAGGCTTTAATTTTCAGCGATTCTTTGTGCCCTAACATTCGTTGAACGAGGCGTCTCTAGCATAGTAAACGTTGCCCTAGTTCAGACAGGATCGATCGCCTTGTGAACCGGAAGCGTAAATTTCCTTGTCATCGGAGTTTGCGCGTTTATGTTTACACACACACTCACATTTATTTTATCATAATCGTAATTGCATAGCTGCAGTTTCTAGGGAGTCGTAAAGTCGACGGCTGGTATCAACCCGGCACTTGTGTCATAACATTGATCGACCGAAGATGCTTGAATTAGAGTGAAAACGCGATCTATACGTGGTTGGAACGCGAAGATCACATTGCTGGTCCAATTCAAAGCGAGTTACGTGGCTCGGCCACGCCATGCCGGGTCAAATCCGTGGCTATCCGAGTCTAACTAACGTCATTAGGTAATTAGATACGTGCCGCGTGTTCAAGGACGAGAGCACAGCCGGTCCGAGTGGAAGACGAGAGTTTGAAACGTTCTCGCGAGAGAACCGACGAGAAAGACGAAGAGACGGGAATATTAGCTGGATAAGATCCACCCCGCACGGATTCCGTCGCAGAACAATTTGCATCCAATAAAGGATATTGTGAGGACGGGGCAATGAAACCAAAAGCAGGAAAAACCTGTGGATCTGATCCTCTAGTAGATTCTAAGAGTACTATCAAGACAAAGTAAACAAAATGGGAAGACAACAAACAATTCAAGAATCGAACACGTTTTCTATACTATTCGAAGAACACTGGCCCAGAAAAGAGCTGAGGAAAGTGGAAGGAAAAACCAACAAAAGAAAATAGAGCCACGGAAGATGTTGGATCAGCGGCTGCTCAAGGATCAGGCCAATGACACGAATGAAGTGACAAACAAGTAGGTATAGAGGGTTAAAGAAACTTTCAGTCTCCATCGACTGGTCGTTTCCGAATTCTTCAGATTTTTCCGAAGGGCTGCCCACTGTGAAATAGTCGTGATGCGAAATCGTGAATATGTGATGGGTGAAATTTTATGAAATGCTGTAAAACCGAATAGAATAGAATAGTTGGGAAACCGAATTTCGACGTGGTGCTCAACGGATTATTACTTTGACTCGTACATCGAGTGTGTGATATGAAAGACTCGAATGCTTGCATTAGCAAGATGTTCATGCATTTTTAATGTTTGCCTTTCAAATTCGTATTTCCTAGTCAATTTTCAGTTATTCCTACAAGGATTTCAAAAATTCCTCTCAGAATATTCCGTGAAATGAAATTCCCCGATATTTCCGGGTTTTCCTGGTCGCTGGACACCCTGACTGAGGAAGCAAGATGTCGAAGTATCCACTGGGACTAGATATAGTGAATAGCGAATTTAAGGATTGCGGAACCTCGGTCTCGGCTGGGTGGAGGCTCAGAATGCCATAAGCCACTTCTACAAATCTGGGAACCCTCAGTGTGACTCCGTTACGCCACCCCAAGTCTGCTCTTCTGGCGAAGGTTGAAGGAGGGGGTGGTTTCTGCCTCTTCCCATGCGCGACCGAGTTTACCTCGAGAATCGGAATGGTTTGGCGTCGTTTCTCTACGTGAGATATACGTGGGTGCAAGAGGGCGAATCGTGAGCTTCGAAACCATAACACCGTGAACTGAACAAGAGGCTGATATATAAAGTTTCAGCAAAGAGGGAGGTGACGAGTGTGAGAAGAGGCGAGAAAATTATTGAGATACGAGAAGCTGGTTGAGGGTGGAGGCGAAGGCGAAGAACTCGCTCGGACAAAGTTGGAGTTGAAGAAATTAGATTTTTACGCTCTGTAATGATCGCACCCGGCTCCTGCCAAGACGGGAAAAAGTAAACCATTAAAAAGTCAAATTGGTACTTTGTTACTTCTAGCGAAGTAACACGCTACCTCGAAAAACTCTCAGAGAGCACAACCGATATTCCCTCCAGTTTTCCAGGAATCCCCGTAATACCACGTGTTTGTACTCAGCTTTCGCTCACCGATCAGACTCACAATCAATCGACTAACCCACTAAATGAACTTTTTCATCGCACTTGACTCAGAGAACGACCAGGGTTTCAGGGCATCGGGAACATTTCGATTTCGACACAATGAAAACTGGCTGAGAATTTGGTACCGATTCTCTACAAGCATGAAAAGGAGTTTGAAATTTCATACCATTTTACCGGCTTCAAGACGGAACGGAACGCATTTATAGAAATGAATCTACCCGTATGAAATACCAAAGAAGATGGGAATACCTAGCGAGTGAAATTTTCCAAGTAAACTTTCAAAGTAATTATATACCTCAGTTTCAAGGGGCTGCGTGTATGGGTTGGGTACTTTGTAGACGAGAGACGAACCAGTGCGAAGATATACCCTCATACATATACATATTTGGGTAACTTGATATTATAAGAAATGTAATGGGACTCTCTGATCTATTACTTCATCGAGTTCCACTGCACGAAATGTAAATTTTCCCCCATTCAAGGACGAATGCAACATTTATTGTCAAGATTATGCTTTATTCTTGTATTTTCTCCGCTGGCTCAGCCCTAAATCTTTTCACCGTCATCATTCCTCCCCGCCGGTTTTCTTACGACCTACGATCATCGACGACGACCCTAAGCCCGGGTCGTCAGTCATCCGCTGTCTAGGCCTCGCGTATATATTTATATCTGAGGTAAAAGATTTTCGGACAATTTTTTTTCTCTCATTCTTCTCACCAAGAAGTTGAACGAATGAAGATTTTTCAATTTTGTTTGTGATTGGTTTACGATACGATTTACGTCACGTAGTGTAATTAATCAAGCGATAGAACGCTCTTAATGACTGCAGCGTCATTCAGTTAATAACGGCGGTGATTAGCAGCGGAACCTATAACCGAGAGCGATGTGGGTGTATCATTCTGTGGCTAAATTGCGACGTGGTAGTGTAATTGATTCGATGTAAAAGTGTAGATCGATATATAGGTAATTTGTAGCTTTTCGCCAGTCGCGCACAATAACGCTGTGGAAAATCGATATATACGACACTCTTTATACGTCCAATTGTCATTCGTTCGTATTTCCACCGTATATTGATATCTGGTAATCGGAAAAATGATACCACCCTCGTTTTTTGTTCGACTTAAATTAATGAGTAGGTATCGTTAAACCGAGAGTCCTCGAGCTACCTGCGGTGAATCACCTCGATATTTCAATTTCCGTATTTACCACAGTGATTTTGGTTCCGTTTCACCCTGAGAAAATGATCGACATGAGAGGTCACATTGTTCGCAACTTTCAACATGATGAGAAGGCACATCAAGATTTTCCAAACCCATTCAAAAGAAGCTTGAAAATAGCGTATGACTACTCTCTCTGGGTACTGAGCTACATTGCAGTCTCTCTGCCTACTCTACTCTAGAAGTGCATCTATAGACAGAGAGATCCCTGGAAACCCGATAAGGAAAGAGGGTATCGCATAATGCGTATTGTGACACTGCACCGCCGCTTGGGGCCATACGGAATTTTACTCCGACATCCAACGACGAGAATTCCAGCGGCACATATGCCAGCGAATGGCAAGGGATGCAAAGAAGTAACGACAAAATAACGGATGGCTCGAGCAATCGGAAACATCTATTGTAAGAGAGATCAGGGAAAAGTGAACCAGTTCATTCTACATACTTAAAAAACGAGGGTAAATGGTCTAAAGACATTTATATACGTCAAAAGCGAAATAATTACAATAATAGTACATACTGTGCTTTTTCTGTAAACTGTCCAGCATGCCTCACCGAAACCGTGCAGCTGGCCAGTTTCCACATACAAGCCCGGTATTGCTGCTCATTAAATTGAAAAACTTGATGATATTTTCAAGGTGACATCATCGAAATGAAATTTGACAATATTTTATCAGAGAAATGAATTTTATAAATAAGAATTAATCCGAGAATAAAAAATTAGCCGTTCATTTTCTTCACTGTTCGTCAACTCCGTTGGGATACGGTAACCATGTTACAAAAAAAAGTCAAATGCTTGAAAACGAAGGATATGAGATAACGGATTGTCAACTCTTTTTTTACTTCAAAAAACCTGCGATAGAATCACTTCGGCCTGCCGTAGACGGGGTTTTACGAGGACTAGAGAGTAAAAAAAAAAAGAAAAAACGAAGGGGGAAACAATCTACGAGCAGGGTGAATGAAAAAAAAAGACGACGTTGAACCTCGCAGGTATGTACCTACTCGCGGCGGCATTTCCAGTCCACCAATCGATTCTCTTATGTATACATAGGAGGTAGGTAGGTCTAGAACCAACGTATATAGAGTCAAGTAGAGCGGCAGGTAAGCACTCACTCTGCTACCCTTTACGACACCTTTGCCACGCATGGCACCCGAAGTATCGAGTATCTAATTTGCACACCACGCGGATATATTCGTGTCCGTAACACCCGGAAACAGTCGTTACACGTTCCATGATCAATTCTCATAGATACAGCCGTGCAAAACTCGGAAGGAGTGCCCAATGCGAATGTTCTAAATTCAAAACCAACTTGTTGCCACTAAAAAGATTAAGGGTGTCTTTGCTAATATCCAAAATTTACTGATTTCCATGCTTGTTTATGCCGTTTTTGACATGTGCGTATATTATCGTACCCTCAAAATGAAACTATAACATCTGAAAAAATAAAAAATAACTCAGATTTGCAAAACTACCTTAAAAATTCACGTGAAAGTATATTATTTTTGCTTTTATTTCGTCGAAAATCTGCTTTTTTTGGTCGTTATTAAATCGTGATGTTTTGGACATGCGATATGGTTTATTCATTCATGAACCACTGTAATTCTAGCAAATCTTAGCCGTGTTAAAGTTTTTGTACTGGAAAAGTTCCTAAGAATTGAACGACTTTCTGGTTTCTACCCCAAAAAAACTACGAAAAAAAGATAATCTTGTTCCTTTTTCCTGGAGTTCTATGACAAATATTTGAATTCCCTGAATTTTCCCTGACCAATGGTGACTTTTTTCGATTCAGGAATTAAATTTCTGTCTCTCTTTCTCTTTCTCATAAATAACTCGATGTTTGAACTAAGCGTTATAAAATGTAATTTGATTTATAACGCCCGTACGCAATCTCTTGCCCCAATAATATCCACTAAAGTGAAACATTACAGGGACAAATAGGACCGAAACGGGCTATTCCTGCCCGTAGGACGCGGATTTGTACCCCTTGAACCCTACACCGTAAGCAAAAACATATCCCCGGGGGGTAGTTTCAAAGTACGGTGTGCACCGGGTCCAGAAGCGGTGAGGTGAGGTGAAGGCAAGGCCTAGTACTTGACACTCACGTCCTCCACCGGCAGGACCATCATCGAGGGAAGGTAGGGCATCCGAAGCCCATGGGGTAGGTGGGTATTTTCAGTAAGACTGAGAGAACCGGGGCTTTTGGTAGCCGGCTAACGATAATTCCTCCCCGGCGTCACGTGCCCGTAATATAAATCACCCCGTTCCACCCTTCGCTGCCCCCACAATTACCTAATACGCTCGCTCGGGGTCGAGACCGGGACCGGGACGAAGGTACCAACCCCCCTCTCCCCGACCAAGAGAACCGCTTCTAACTTACGGAGGCGATCCAATAGTAATAATAGATGTGGGAGGAGGTAGACTCCGGCAGACGGCAGGGGCGAAGATGGAAATGGAAAGTGTAGAGGCGTCGAGACGAGGACGTCGTTTCGCGCGTGAGATTTTGCGACGGTGGATAATCGCGGCTCATCCCACTACTCGCGAATCCCTCGGGAGTGGGGGAGGCCCATAGCGCGGAGACCGCCGCGTAAGCGCTCAACTATTTGCGGATTAATTAAGCAAGATGCACGTCGTCCCCGCGGACCGTGTGGAGCGGAGCGGTGGCTGCGGCTAGGCGCGGTCCTCTCTCTATGGGATTGGGAGCAGTCAAAGGGCGCTGTGCTACCTAGGCGAGGCGAGACGAAGCGAGGCGAGGCCTCTGTGTACCTAGTTATATCTAGCGCACTACACCGAGAGAATTCGTGTACGCGTCATGGACAAACTAAGTGGTCGCAAGACAAACAGAGACGTTTCAACCTAATTCAAACCCCTCCCGCATTATATACGTGGGGATACTACAGCTTCTGCTTCTTACGCTTCTGTTCTTGCTTCTGGGTTACTTCGTACAATCGTGAGATACACGCTTGGATATAATGCACATACGTCTCATATCGCCCAACCGCATTACCTACACAATTTGTAAAGTTGTACTGTTAATCTCTTCTCTAATTACTTTTTTTTCCCCAAGAGCCTTAGATATTTGGAGCAACATAGAAACGTGGGGATTAAATGATCAGCGAGATTATAAATAAAATTCATATTTCTTGATGAGTTTTTATTGAAAAAATTGCGAAAAATGATTTAAAAAAAAATTTCCTAAGAATAACGAAAATTTTTATATCAGAAATTTTATTGAAAAAATGAAACTTTGTCGAAGAAAAAATTCTTATTAAAAATTATGTATAGTAGAAATATAAAATTTTTCCATCATTTGTGCTTCTATGAAAACAAAGGATGATAATTTTGTTTTAAAATATTTTTTAAATAAAATGAATGTTGAATAAACATTTTATGCGACATGTTTTTTCTTTGCCAATTTTCTTTACTTTTAGCAATAAATTTTGGTTATTTTCAACAGTTTCGTAACTAAATATCGTATCTTTTCACGTTGCTGAAGTGATAATGAAGAAAATTCCTTAGAATTCCTCATTCAATAGCGTCACTTTTGATTGACGAACAAAAAAGTGGGAAAGAACGTGATTTCAGCTAATGGTGTAAGGTCATTAAATAAATTATTTTCATCCCTGATATAACGGCTCATAAATTATCGCGACGGTTCAAACATTGATTTGAATGAACTTTTTAACATCCTCGACGAAAAAAAAATTCTAGAATGGAAATCAAGAACAAAAATCCATTAAAAAATATTCAAACCGAAACAGCCTAGATTTAATTGTTAAATTTCAACAAATAATAAAAGAGCGTCGATCAGATACACAATAATTGATTACGTAACACGATGGCAGTATAGACGTAAGAACGATACGTTGATTCTCTAAAATCAAGAAAAAGTCAAAAAGTATTTTATCTGTATTCTGAAGATTAACCGATATCGAGAGTTTCTGTTGATAAAGATTCGTTTCGCGTATTCCAGACCGGTGAGATTTTCATCGGCAAATTCTTGGCATGGGATAAAAGAGATTCGGACGATTTACCCTGGTTTTGATACTTTTCCAGAGAACGTCAAACCGCCGTTTTTGGAAAAAGCCTCTAATTCCGAATTGAATGTTTGCCGTTGACTACGGGATCGGAGGGAAGGGAGTTTACGAAAAAGGTCCTTACATACGTTGCGTCGAGGAAAGAAGCCGTCCGCAATTCTAGCACAAACGGGTGACTCGTGTTATCGATAGTGTAAACAAGGGATGGTTCGAAGTCTCCGTTACTTCTCACGCTGTCCGGAATTTTCAAAGAATCGCGTGTCAACAGGCCCATTTCAAATTGATTACACCTCGGCGAACGGAGCCGCGGGTGTCTTGCGCAAAAATGAAAATCACCCTGCGAAAGCCGTAAACGGTTTTCCATCAATCTCCCACCCCCCTAAAGCTGAGGATTAAAAATTATACGTCATTGAGGTTTAATGAGGCATTCGACCTCGTTGATACAAAGATGAAATAAAAAATGGATTTGCAAAAAATAAGGGAAAATTTTTACAGTTCCTGTCTTCTCGGACTTGGAGTTATGCACGGGATGAGAGAAAGTGATCCTGGTTCTCGAGACAATACAGGAACAACGGAAAGAGGAATGTCCCCCCGGAGGAAGACGCTCGGACGCCGGTCCTAAACTTTGCAGCCTCCATTCTCTGTCTCTTTCTATCTTGTTCTCTCTAGGTATGGGTTAGGTGAAGCCAGAAAATCCACGGGAATTTCAAGATCGTTGGTAACACGCGTAGCCGCCTCTAAATTCAAACGCGAATTCCAAACTCAGGATTCGCGAAGAAGACACTCGTTGAAACGATCCATTCCCTTATTTCCCTCATTCAGACTTTAAATTTCTCTTTTATTCGTCTATAAATCTGGTCTAATTACATGCACGATGATTCATTGTGCAAAAGAATTAACCATCACTCACTTTTTATCTATCCAAATTTGCGTACGTGAATTATAGATACAGTAACTTCGAGTGATTAGAGCTTTTTTTTAAATTCTTTCCACAGTTCAATCAAAGTGTTTTTGCATGGATGACTTCATGACTCTGTTATGTTCAATCCGTTGTATAAGCTGTAATTCTTGTTCAATTGGTAAACAAAAAAAGAAAAAATAATCAATTTTTTGCCAACCGTAATGTGTAATTGTTAAAAATAGGTCATCCGACCAATTTTTGGTACAGCTTGTGCTTTTGGCTGATTCTGAAATCTCAATATTATATTTCCCTAATTTCGGTTCTGTATAATCCCGATTTTAGCGTCGAACTTTCCATCCTTGAGAAACTTTGGGCTGGAGTAAATTGATGCGATGAAGACTTCTCTTTCTCCCTCTATATATGCATAACGAACTCCGCTCTGTCTCCCCATTACGCGATTCGATCGACATCAAATAATGTAAAACTTGGACTTACTACAGACCCTAAAGAATCTACCACTGCATAGGGGGCTCTTCAAACTTCAAAGACCGCATCATCGCGAGCTGAAAACTTATATGCAGCTACTGCAGCCTGACTGACCGGAGAAGTCTGGAGATTGTAAGCGAGCCCAAAAATTCAATGGTTAGGTACGTCGGATAATCCAATTTAATTTTCATCCACAAGTCAGTTTTTATAACCCTCAGATACGTTTTTAATCTTGTTAATGGAATGAAAAAGTTGACAGGGTATCGGTACCAAAAAAGGATGAAAGTGAAAACGGACAAAACCTTTGCAGAAATTACCTATAGCCTGATACAAAACCTTTTTGTACCGATCCCCTCGTTTCTGTTCATCTCCGATTTCGAGAACAAAGTTTGAAAGTTTCAGACTCGAGTTACAAAAAAAAACTAGATCGAATTTCGACCTTTATTTTGACAGGTGTAAAGTGCCCATTGAAAATCCTGCGCACGTTATGTCTGGCAAGAAAGCGAAAGGGATCAATTCGTTTTTCTCGCTTCGGGACGAGTGAAGAACCGATACATTCATTCAAAGTAGACAACTGAGTTCTATTTGGTATATCCTGTTCTTTGATCAAATTGAAACCAATTCTTTCGAGAATTATTACAAACTAAGTCAAAGACTGAGATGATCTATTCGAATCGCACCAATTTTTTCCAATTCCTTTTTGATAAAACCAAAGGGTGAAGTTACCATGTACGTGGTTCATTTCTTTGATAGCTTGCAGATTTAGTTTTCCCACCCTATGATAATTATTGCAATAATTATAGTTAAATCACCGCGAAGATTCAATCATAGAAACTTGACAGGACACACACGAAGGGCAACAGCTACGAGAAGGTCTGATCTCCTTCAATACTGCAAATACCCCTCTTCCAAAATATTCAAATCTTTCCTGATTTTTAAGGGGGGGGAGACTAGACGGACTTTTTCAAAATGGTCATTCAAAATTCTTCCAAGTACCTGTTGTACCTATATGCACATATATTTTCAGCGTGGAAGGATGTGATTAATTTTTTGTACCTTTCGATAACGAAAAATTGTCTTTTTTTTATAGCGAAAGAAAACCTGCGGAGACGAACTCACCATTGCGTCCTTGAGGTGATCCACGGGCTGAAGAAGTACGGTGGCTGTTGCGGAATTGATACCGCGTAAGTGGGGCACGTTTACGGCGGCTGTGGCAGCGGACAAGACGCTAGCCGTACAAGTGCAGGTACAGGTGCAGGCGAGGTTGCAGCTCTGCTGACCGAGGAGATGGCTCGCAACCCCTGGTGGAGGCAGGGGTACCGCACCTCCCGGTACGAAAGAGTACGAATGAAAATACGTGGTGAACCGGGTCTTACTTGCACAGCGCTCAATCTTAGCTTGATCCGCTACCGCTACCTCGCGGTATAATTCTTTGCCCAGGTTATTATAATGGGAACCGATATTATGACCGATTAACGGAACTAGAAACGAATTACCGCGCCCGGAGAGGGTCGGCCTGCCAGACGACGGACACCACAGTTTGCACTCGATTCTGATCACCACGCGCCACTTTTTTACTTCCCTATCTATTCTCAGTTGGGTTATTATTGAGTTTTTATTTTATTTTTTTTTATTATTATTATTTTATATCACTTTTAATTTATCTTTTTAATACGATATGTAGACAGCTTCTTTCTACTTGTTGCTCGCTTCTGCGGTTTATCCTACACGACGATATGTGTTATTGTAACTGTCTAACTATTTATAATTTATACTACGTTTAATAATACTTTACGTGTCTCTGCTAGGATTCTATTTTTTTTTTTTATAGTGTGATTATCATCGGTTTCGATCAGCCATCAGCTTGGTAAAAGACCGATATGATTGTCCACGTGGAGGCTGTATAGAATCTTTGAACCTACGTATCAATGATCGCAGTTTTGAGTATTAATTTTCTTTAGTTTTATTTGGGTAATCTCTCTAATGTAACTAATCGTATATAATTGAAACGACGTAGGTGTGTAGAGTACAGCGATTGTGAGTCCCTCTCTCAGATTGTAAAACGTAAAACTAACCAGAGATATGTTGATCTGAGCTAAGGTAGGGTATAAGGTGGTTTACGTGGCCGGATAAGACCGTGCGGCGAGAGACTCTCTTAGACAATTTCTTTTCTTTTTCTTTTTTTTTTCTTTTTATACACGGTAAGTAAATATTTAGATTATGATAAGGTGCGGTAAGTTGGATTACGACGCGATAAATACGACAATGAGGAGAGTATTTCTATTACCTTTATATATATATATAATAATAGAAATGTGATAGTTCAACGCGTGATTGTGTATAGAATTATTATTATTATTGATATTATCGTATTAAAAAGTACAAAGTACTAATAGAACTAGTTCAAAAATGATTGTCAAAGATAGAAGAGGAATCTCCTATTTTTCTTTAATCTGAAGATATGACGAAGGTGTGTGCGAGATTATAGAATAACTTATTTAGAACTTTTTTTTCATTTAGATATAATTCTATTCAGAGAATGATAGATTGGGTATACAGAGTATTTTCTAAAATTTTCGTGTAGGCTTTAGATCACATACGTATAGATTTTTCTTTTTATTCTTTTTTTATTCTCTTATATATATATATCATTAAAATTTACTTTTACTCGACTCGTAAGTATATTAATTTAAATTCCACTACTTTTGTTGATTGCCTTAACGCGATTCTTTTTCTTTTACCTAATTTATTATATATCAATATCCTACGATTAGGTTAATCCACATGTATATATGTATGTATGTATATAAATTATCATATATATATACATATATGTATAACTATCCTCGAATTTAACGATTACTCTATAATTATCCTAGTAATACTTCAACGGTATCGTGTGATTCTTAATATTCTTTCTTTCTTTTTTTTTTTTTTGTTAATTAATTCTTGATTACGTATAAATAATATTTATACACGTAAAAAATAAAAGTTTCTTTCAATCTTGATGAGAAACTGCTTCTGACTTACGTCTTTTCTGTATTTTCAATATCTGTCAGCTGGACCAGCTAAACAAACGCACGCGGGAACTTTAAAATTTACTTTATCGCCTATCTCCTTTTCCAAACCGCGGTTTTTAGTATATAGTTTATAAATTGTTTAAAACAATCCTAAGTCTTTCTTTCTTTCTCTTTTTTTAATTTAACGTATCGCTAAAATTTTACACTAAATATGACGAGAAAGGATCCTCGTTGATATCTCTCGACGCAGAAGGTGATACGGTGTGAAGTTTGACAATAGTAACAAGGGCGATGTGACGAAGCAGCGGCAGCAGCGACAAATTTTTTTTCTTTCTTTTTTTTTTTATAATCAGAGATCAAAGTCAATCAATTTTAGCCTCAATTAATTGCATAAGATAGAAAAAAATTTAAGCGGAGGGACGATTACTTTTTTTTTTCTTCTTCGGCTTGCGATTGTTTTTTGGTTTATGATAATCAATTATAACTAATATTCTTATCTTATTTTCTTCTGTATACTGAACGAGACGAAAATTTTATTCTCGTTCAATTTGATTTTTCTCTTCAAGTTTCTTGTTCTCATGTAACGATATGTCTGTCTTTTTCTCCTTTATCTTTCCTTTATCTTCGATATCCCTTGAATACTTTCTTTTTTAATTCTTAATTCTTAATTATTTTGTTGTTTTTTTTTTTTGTTTTTGTTGAACCGTCGTCGTGGGGCGTGGCAAAATATGTGTATATTTTTCTTGCTTCTTTAATTAGAGGTGGTGTGTGGTTTTTTTTCTTTTCTTTTTTTTTTTTTTGGTTAGTTAGCGAACAGGCAGGCGTTTTTGGGAAAGATTTGAAAATGGAACGATTAAGGAGCGTCCTACTCGATCGCCTAGCTTGACACAACTGGCATACGCGAACCCGCCGTCGCGATGCCTGTCGAGTCGCAAGCGTCGTTTGAACGCTGCCTCCCACCCGCGCACTCTCGCTCAACCCTCGTCCAATGGGTCCTCGCGCGATCCCGAAGAGACCCGGAGTCCCCCGAGCTCCCCTTCCTCTTCCCCGAATCACCCCATTGCAAAAGCTTCACCGCGGGGTGAGCTTGCGAATTGCGAATAACCCCCGACCCCCCCTCTCTCACCCTTAGCGGTACAGTCGCCAGGTCACCGGGTTCGTCCGCTCGCTCCCTACGTCAGAAAATTAATAATTGATTCCTTAGGTTTAGTTGGTCGTGGTTCTCCTCCCCCCTTTTTTTTTAGTTATTCTTGACATAACCGTCTAGGACTCGGTGATAAAAGAAAGAGAGATTCATATTGAAGGTGAAACTCAGAGTAGAAGAAATAAGTCTCTTTTAGAAAATTCGCTCAAACATTGTGTTAATTTTTTCTACAAATTTGAACATCTATTCTGATAGGGGATAACGAATTTCTGTTTGTTATTCAATTTTCGCTACAACGAAAATTTTCTACTTCCAGTTTTTACGTCTAACACTTTTGTGCATATGACTGATTATGAGTGAAAAGTGATTTTCGAATTATATTACAATCTGAAGAATGTATTTCGAATTAACTACAATTCTTCCGCTCCGTGTCTGTAGAATCGTATAAAGTTCGATGGGGGTGAAATTATGGGACGCAGATTTAATAATTAAGAAAGCTTGTAAGGAAGGGGGGGGGGGTAAACCTCCTCCGAAATTCATTTGGGTACACACACAACCGTGCGAGGCACCAGGATTAGATGTAACTTCATTGAGACGTGGAAAGCACAGGGGTTGTATATTATGCAGTATGTGCAATCTTTGAAATTGAGTGGGGAATGTTTGAGGTGCGCGATAATGACAGAAGATAGATGTGCCGCGGTTTTGATTTTTTCCTCCCTAGAAATTTCGGGGTCGGGGAGGAATGTGATTACAGCTACACATGCATATGGATGAAGTTATTTCACATGTAGGTACTCTGCACGCCCGGTTCATAGTTTACACTTGATATTTTTCGGGGTGGGTATGAGCTCGTGGTTTTCGACTGACGAGGTAGTAAGTCTCCTCGGTCCCTCGTTGAAGGGGGAGGAAGAATGAAATTATTACACGTATACGTACATGAGAGATATAGGTATAAATATATCCGTCAAAAGAGTAAAACCTCATGGAGCGAAAACGCGGTTCATTTGTCTCCTGAAACTCCCTTGCGAAAACTGTCTCTCCGACGACCCCTCGACGCAACAACGTGCGACGAAATTAAAATTTAATTTTCAAAATTTAATTCAAATCCCCAGAGGAGGCACTTGGCTCTAGACAAAATCATCCACACGTGAATACAAACCCAGAAATATAAGATTATCCTGATTTCTCAGATTATTCGTTTGTTGGGGTTGAAATTGGAGGCTTAATATTGTTATAACACTAAAATAGACACATCAATGAACAGATAGGTGCAGGAGTATCAGAGCCTTATTTCTTCCAGTATCGTAAGCTTGTTCCGATCACCGTTATCATTAATTTTGGACATTCGAAAATCGAACGAATCCGACAAAGTGCCCACGGGCACGTCTGACGAATAGGATGATAAGGGAAAGAAGAAGAAAATCGTGGCACAGAATCGAGGGGGCGAATTAAAGATCCGGACCACTTACCAGAATTTCATCCGTCCAATTAGAGACTTTTCTTCTGCTCTTTACTTTTTTTTTCACGTTCTTCTTTTTTTGTTTATATCGGAAACAGCTTCGACGACCCTTCCTTAACGTACCGTTACAGGTTCCATGGATGAACGTTATTTTACATCCATGTAATCTCGTAACGTTCGACAGAAAAACGTTTTTTGACGCTCCATTTATTCTCGATTCCTCGAAAATTGATTCTTTTTGTCTCGTATTATTATTATCAAGGGGGTGCCGGAGTGATTCTTGGAAGGGATTTATTCTGTCTCAAATATTGTCACGGTTTCGGACAGCTGACAGTGGGAGACTCGAAAGAAAATTGAATATTATCTTGTGAGTCGATTAAATTCCGGAACACCCCGTAGAAATAATAACCCTGAATAAGTAAGGGGTGGTATTAAACTGTTATAAAGAAAAGTGTTAATGTTATTCAAAGGTCGGGTAGCGGGGGGTAAAATATGTTTTATAGAGTATTTATTCTGCGAGGTGGGAAAGGGGGGGAAAAATTTCATAACTAAATTCAGGGGTAAATTAATCACTCGTCTGTGATTAATCGCGAGACTTGGCAAGATCCGATAAACAGAAAAATGCTAATTCAATTTCTCCGACTTAATTGGTGGTCTTTTATCAATGTACCTCGGAAGCTGAATACGGTGGCTGTGCTGATGACCCGATTCGATGTTGATAACGATAAACAGTACGAATTAAACTACAACGATGATATAATAGCAACGATAACAGAGTTTTCTCAAGTATAACAAGGTAAACGGATTACACAAAGAGCACTAGATGTTTGAACGAGGCTTTTCATGGCTTCCTACCACACTGTTAAATACCAAACGATAATACTAGACCGGGTATACTTTGGGTACATTACATATTATATATACGGGATTTATCGTTCGTACTCGTTTGAAAACAGTTCCTCTCGTAGGGTTATGGGGCACAA
Source organism: Euura lappo (assembly GCA_018257835.1). NCBI lineage: Eukaryota > Metazoa > Arthropoda > Insecta > Hymenoptera > Tenthredinidae > Euura > Euura lappo. Next base: position 75,970 of record JAEUYN010000720.1, read on the forward strand.
ATACAAAGTGAAGTAATCTCGAGTCGCGGGACGAGTTAATCCGTTATTACTACCGTTCCGGTTGTCGAAAACCCTGCCCTAATTACGTACCAGCGTGCCAAAATACGGCAACACTGTCAAAATGATAACCAGATAATAATATTTCATCGATTCCATCATCGACTACGATAAGGGTCGTGGCGCCACGTCGTTTGATGAAATCGATTCGAAAGATAAAAGTGAATGGGGGTTGAATCCATCCGTGTTTCGGGATCAGACAGCAGACGCGCAAATTAATTTTTCGGTATAAATAAGTTTCCAGAAGCTCGGTCCAAGTTTCACCCTTGAGGGTCGCCTCCAAGTTCTTGTGCATGCCAATTAGGGGACTCCTTGAAGACGTTGGGAAATTAGCAGGTGCGACGAGAAAGAACATTTACTTGGCCTCTGATCGTGAAAGGGGGTTGGCCGCGGTGTACCGCTGACCCCTCTGTACCAACACCAACACCTTAATTTCGTAATCCTTAAACCGCAGCTTGTCGCGAGTGTGTACAGACATAAAGTAATTGGAATTACACTCATCTGATACACGCACGTGGCTCCACCCTCGAAGACTGCGGACCAAAGCAGCATAAGTAGGTACGATATTAGTTCAGTAAAAGCGGATGTAATATCTTTGACAAACTGGGTTTTAGAGACTATAAACCCCGGCAGTAAATCAAGTAGGTACGCCGAGTACCCCAGCGAAGCAGTATGCAGATTGAAAAATCGCATCTTACGGGAGATTAACCTAATCTGAACTGGATTAACCTGATATAACCTACTGCCACCCCCTATCATATCCCAGCCAATGTGTCAAGCTTTGAATATTCATTCCTGCAACGCCTTCTCGAAAAGTTCGATCTCCGATGCCTATGTGTCTCTGCGGAACAGTGGGGGAGGGGAAACTTTGCGCACGCGCATATCGTTAATGCTTTACTTTCTGCACTAAGGGGTCTTTGCTGCCTGTGCACTTTGAAAGCTCGTGACATTGGCGCAGTGGGAGTGGATGCTTTTAAATAGAAAGAGACAGTAACCACGATGCGGATCTGTTTCTACAATAATGCGAACGGTCTGTTATTATGCTCCATTTAGTTTTCTAGATCGTGGGGTGTAAGAGACACCCCGCGGGATGGTTATACTGTGTTAAGTTCAGGGTGTACCGGGTTCGTATGTTGGTGGATATTTCAGAGAGGGGAATTGAACGCATGCGCGGTATTTTAAGTACTGTAATGATTCCCGCGATGTGGGATCATCGCGAATGCACACAAACCGTGTGTTTTTATCCCCCTGTTTTGCTTTTATCCAACGAGGGTACAACGCTAACGGGCGATAACACGGATAAGCCACATGACCAACGAAAGGATTTAATAGATTTTGAAACGAGATACGCATCTGTTTCACGACGTGCTCAATTTCATGGAAAAAATTCTACGTGGGTGACGATAAACGAACCACCCATACGTACACCGATACTCACTCGAAAATTCGAATTATTAGTATACTGTGACTGCACCGAGCCCCGTATATTTGACCACTATCAATTTTACGAATTAAGCTGCAAAACAACATTATATCTATGGCACACTACGACCATGTTTTTACAAACATGCAAATCGTGGTTCCGGCCACGAACATAAACTTTTAACGATGTGGCTTCAGCCGTGTACTGTCAATACCAACAGCTACAAACGTTGAAAAGTATGATCAAAGTCCCGATGCAGCATAATATTTACCGATAGAAAAATTCGAGGTGTAATCGATGATCCATGTGATGAAGTAGAGAAGTATTCTTGACTCGCACAGATCCGATGCAGTACTTGATGAATGTAATGAGAGCGTGAAAAATCAGCACCACTATCCTTCAACAGCCCGCTGTACATTTCCACCGGATCCCTGTGACCACGTTCTGAAGTTCTAGCTGAGCACACAATCCTGAATTCCTCAAACAGTGGAACCGGAGGTGTATCAAGTGTACCTGAAGTGCTGCGGTTTCAACAAACTCATAGCGGTCGTTGGACCACAAACGCCTCTGTATCCACTGGCGAGGACCCTCTCCGGTCATGCGAGTGATGAGTTAATTGAGGTAAACCTGGAGCCGAGTGCATTTTGTACTTTTATAACGTGCTGCGAGGAGGATCGATATTAGAGTGCAAACTGCGGAGTATATCGCGGTTCTATAACTCTCACCTCCAGGTCACACATCTTCTGGAGTAACCGTTGGAATCGCGGTGTTGCTAGAGCAGGAGGAATGGGGTAATCGGCCTGCTGGGAGTCGCGGGGTATTCGCGGGCCAGGGATCGAGGAATGGAATTCCGTGGAACGCGAACGCGAACGAATGGAAAACAGCAGTAACTCAAGGAAGTGGAAGTGGCAGATGTTGGATGGCGGATGGTGCGGATCGCGTGGAGTCAGACATTTCGATAGGGAAGGGGGGAAGGATTGTTACCGGACCTGGCCAATCACCTTCCTCCAAAATTCGCAAACCACTAGCGAGGATTCTCTCTCTTCCACAACCTCCCGGTCACTTGGGGTTTAAATAAATAAAGAGAACCGTGGAGAGGAGCGTCGGTCCGCGCCAGGGAGCCATGCATCAACCCCTATTACCTTCGGCCTAACTATTCGCTCGTCGGTCCAACTAGAATCTGCATGATATCGAGGAGTGGGATATTCGTAGTGAGGTTTCAGAGACGGGAAGCGAAGAAGCACCGCGTTGGAAACGCGAAAATATATAAGACTGCGAAACGACTGGTTCGAAGACGTCTGGGGTTCAGAGTTAGTTGTTGATATTATAGCGGAGGAAATCGCTTAGCTGGATAATCAACTACGTAGTTTACTTAATTCGCGAACTCGCACTCGACTGAGCCCGGTAGAAATTCACCAGGATGCAAATTAAAAATTCAATCTTCCCGCGGTGTGGAAGATGAGGTTGAGGCGGTGGGACGGTACCGGCTTGACAAATCAATTAAGCGACACGTAATTTGCGGACTTAATTTCCATCTGTAATTTATCGAGTAGCTTAAATCAATTAATTTGAAATGAAATAGAAATTCTTATAGAAGTGAGAAATAAAAGAGAAGGAAGAAAAAACAAGGCACAAAAAGAATATAATAACATTCTGTGGGATAAACAAGCTTCCGGGAATTTAATTTGACTGTTAATTAGCTTATGCCGATCGTGAGATAAGATTATCAGAACGAAATTAGTCGATTTCAATTCAGTCCCGATGGGAATTCTTATATAAATAAAAAATAAAAAATCTAAATTACAAGCATGAAGGGGTTCCGATCGAACGAGAACAAAGACGACGGTGTAATGATTTTCTTTCCGAGGAAATGGATCATCGTCCCATGCCAAAAATTGATTTACCGTTCGGCCAGCAGATATTTTTATTACTCTATAAAAATTCTTCGCCTAATAGGTTCTGCAGGGAAGTAGGTAAAGTCGGAGGCGAAAACGCGCGATAAAGAATATCGCGGGGTGTAGGGGTCGGATCGGGCGACGACCGGGGGGGTTTTCTACACAGAAATGTGCACCAGGGCGAATATATAGGAAGCGGCACAAACTTCTCATTCTCAAACTCATTCTATCCCACAGGGGAAGGGGCCGAGGCGGAGGACGTCGACGCCGGAGGTTGGCTAGAAAGGCGATCGAGGAATCCCCGTAAATCCAATAAACTCGAAGCCGATTAAATTTATGAAGTGAAAAAAAAACAAAAAAAAAAAAAAAAACGTACCGAAAGAAAGGAAGTAAACCTCTATCCGGATTAAAAATACTTATGTCAAGAAACCAAGGATCGGTAAAACCTTCGCAGGACCTTTTTCTGAATCCTGGCCCCGTTTCAGAGACCCAAGGAGTACCTATTAATTCACGCAAAATAAAAAAACTCAAAAATTGAAAATTGATCTTTCATACAGGTTTTTTTCGATCTCATCAAGGTTTGCACGCACAAGTAGAGAAAGAATTTCTTCTTGGTAGGTACCAAAAATTAATTAATTTGGTTCGCCTAATCCAATAAATTCAAAAATAGATTTGCCGATTTCATGTTTTCCTTGATTTGGAAGAAGAAAAAATAACCTCCCCTGACATCCTTATTATAAAATCAGAAATCTAGTCATCGATCTTAATTATGTCAGAGAGTCTTGTCTTGAAAAAATAACGTTTAGCTAGAAGTAGATCAAAGAAACAGAAAAAAAAGGAAACATTTTCGTTTGGCAAAACCCAGACGGAACCACGTTTTGCGCATTTCTATTGTAAGGAGACGTAGAATATCGTGGAATAGACAGTACTAACCGATGTGGAGGGTCGTACAATCAGCAATATAGCCGCCTCCTACGGGTATTATGCGATGGGGTTGATATAATACATATAGAGAAGAAAACGATACAACGAGACAAAGGCGGGGATAGATGAGTGAGAAAGGCAGAGAAAAGATAGAACGAGAGAAGAAGACGATACAAAGAAAAAAAAAACACACACACACACACAATGAAGAATTCGATACTGGAAATCGTATATGATTTTCGAAAGGGAAGCACGTGCCTTATGGACGAACGCATTGTTTAGTAGAAAACTACACCTCTCAAGATCAGATTACGGGAAATGGAAAACTCAGCGACGTATCTCTTATTTCTACGTCTCTTGACGACGATACGAGACTGTCACGTGACTGTCGACGACACCAGGGGTTCATATTTTTATTATTATTATTTTTTTTTTTCTTGTCCTCAAGAATAGTCCGAAGAGTAGGCAATAGCTGGTTAGGGAAGGGCTGAGAACGTGTGCCGGTGTGTTCCGAGTTCAATCGCACCCTTAATTAGCGCACTCAATTAACCACCCTGGCAAAGGCAAACCCTGCCCCGGCTGCTAGCTGGGAGTTTTTGCGTTTAATTGCGTTAGAGGATTGAATTACAAACAATTATACGCCTGTAACTGAATTGGACGTTTCGCGCACCGAACGCGGAGATAGAGACCGACAAACGTTTCGCGTGCCTCTCTCCCTTTTATATTTTTTCCTCCATGTTTTTGTATCATACATCCACCTCGACCCCCCCTCCATTAATTTTTCAGATTCAGCCAAATGAAATATTGACAATTTGCTAGCCGGATTGTTGTTTGTTCCGTCAGTGCGAAGAGCAGCGAGACTTCAAAGGGCTCGTTGTCGCCAATTTCCTAACCCTCGACAGAATTTGCGAATCATCCCACGGCCCAGCTGCACTTTCGAATTCGTATCAGTACCCGCCGGTAATGGGCGCTATCAGCTCTCTCCTCTCTTCCCGCAGTAGGACAGACGCGAGCAATGCTACGGGAGTATTGTGTCGCATCGTATCGGGAATATTCTCGCTTTGCCGCTTTGGGCTACGTGGTGACACCTCCATTGTCTGATCCCAACACCAGCCCGGTTCCTCCACTTGCGGAGAGTGTGACAGAGACAATGGCTCCGGATAAAAGAGTCCAATACCCAGACGTCGCGACGCCTCGCCTAGCCTAGCCTTATATACCTTCGATTCCGAATACCGTCTTCGTCTGCCAATTTGCTACGAGTTAACTCGACGAAAGTGACACACGTCTCTCTACCGAACTGAACTCGATCGTACAATTTTCCACGCATTTTTAGAACACTGAGGATGCACGTCAATTTCTTCCGCATCAATTCCTAATGATGGATTCAAAATTAATGGACTCTGACGAACATTTTGCGATAGACCATATTCGAAATGTCCAAGAAACCACGTCCGATGGTAGCAATCGGTAAATCAGGCTCAACTAGTCTCTCGACTGCAATTTTGTTGTTACAATCACGCCAAGAGGTTGAAAAACAGGTTAGATTGAGTCTGATTTCAAAAGCAGTGAACTCAGAATCGTTGAAAAATTTGGTTTTCCGTTAGCAGTTTCGAGTGTTAAAGGTAGCAGTTTTCACACTCTCTATAGGCACTCGGGACTTTGAATCCAGCGTTTGGTTTGCTCCGTGTAAAAGTTGGCCTGGATCACTTGGCGAACTTTCGTCATTGTCACCACCGGAAGGAAACCGGGGTGGAGCGGGGAGAGAATAGTTTCGCGAACAAACGTGGATGGAAGAGAGTGAAACACCGCGTTTATGTGAAAAAAAAAAGACTCGAGGAAAATAATGGAAGCACGAGAGTCGCTCTTACGAATTTTCGTTCGATTCGATAAACCCTCGAGAGCTCATCGCTTCGACTCCGCTTTTCCCGCAACGGATATCCCAGAAAGTTATACGCAACTCGCGGTTTCTCCGGGAGAAGAGCCGCGGGAAAGGTGGAAAGATGCTCGGTGCCCCGTTTGCTCCTGCAAGGGCGACCATCCGCCGCCCTCACTTAGATTTACGGTAACGGCATCACAGATTTACAATCATCCCCTACTGGTTCGTTCGGTCTTACAGGTTTTCGCGGTCCGGCCCTCAGAACCTAATAATTTGGTCGAGAATTTAAGACCCACATAAACAATCTGGTTATAACTAGGCTCGGGGTTATCGAGACGTTTTTTCGATTACGGTAAAGATTTTTTCCTCCATTTTTTTTTTTTTTTTTTGTCAGCACCCACCTTCGGCTCGTGTTGAAAACTTACAACTCATCTGATGTACAGAGCCGTTGAGCTCGTGAATGCAGAGAATCTCTTCGACCGAAAAGAGTGGGTCTGAGTCGACTCCATGCAATCCTCGTGTCGAGAAAACGATTCGTTATTCTCGTTTCTGAATCGTACAAGCGATACACAAGGCGCGAATAGTGAGTTTTTTTGTCGGGGTGTGGAGTCTGAGATATCATTAGGACGACGCAGCGGGGCATCTCATCAGGGTAAAGAAGAGAGAGGGAGTCTCCCTCGTTTTCATGTCGTCAGGGGTGTCGTTCGTCATCCCGGTTGCAGAGATTCGCACAAAAGTGGATGAATACTCCGTTTTGCTATTTTCATCTTTTTTTAACACGTTCACGCCTCTCGTCCGGTAATATTTTAATATGTATCGATCACACTCTATCATGTTTTTCATCGAAGGAAGACGGGTCGGGGTTAGCCTCAGCCACAATGCCCGTATTCTAAAGATTCGTGAATTTTTCTATTCAATATGAACGGCAGAACGATGCCACAGGGAGGGTGGAACGGCTCGGCACTCACCTCCGGACGGAGGGAATTAATTTTTCTCCCAGCAGGGAAGCGCCGCTTTTTCAACTTCGTGTGAGTTTACTCCATCATCACCGCGAAAAACCGGCCAGATGTCGGACTATTGATGAATACACGCGATAGTTCGAGGGCTGGTTATCACCCTGGAGTGAGACTGATGACGCGGATTGATTCTCGACCTTCTCGATTACGAAAGGGACGACATATTGCCACAATGGATTCTTCGCAGCTACGTAAGAGCATAGCCTGTAATTCTCGAGCTAAGCCAATCGGTCTCTAATGCCTATATTCCTACTTGAAAATTCCAATTGATCGCGTAACGTTCTTTAAGGGGTCTATGGGTAGCGGAAATCCGACGTATTACCTGTACTCACTTTTACTCCCCTCTCTCTCTCTTTCTCTGTGGAATAAAAGCTCTTGCACAATTCAACTCTGCCTCTCTATTTCTGTACACCCTCGTTAATCGGATCGACGATTCAAAAGGATTCTCAATAATAGGGAGCTGCTTGGTGAATTAATGAAGTTTGAATTTCACTCTTATTCACGCAGAGTCTTGGAACCACGTGACACGTCTACCTCTTACAACATTAGACTAATTTATCACCAGTCAAAGAAACGATTCTGAAGAAAAAATCGAATCAACGAGCACGATAAGACCGTCGGGGATTGACGAAAATCGTCGAACGAAAGCAGCGAAGATCGTTGGAGTGAAAACAGTGCAACACGAAAACGTGAAGAGTGAATCTGATCTCTTCATCTCAAACCACCCCGAGGAAGATGTAATTTTCCGTGTGAATCCTTACTCTGAGATAATTGAACAAAGTGAACAGAGTAAATTTTGTGAATTAATTTTTATTCGTTAGGAAGTCGATTAGGCGAAGAGTTTCATAGGCCGAATTAAAACCAATTAGAAGGATTCGGACGATACGATACTGCGAGTAACGTGAAGTTGTACAATTAAAAGAAACTGCTAGCTCGTAACCATATCTGCAGTGACTATAATTTCAGGATGTGTAACCCCTGCATAAGCCTCCCAAGCAGAGTAAAGAGAACGAGAGTCGAAATAGGCCGATTCAAAGTTGGTCTTATCGTTGATGCTATTTCTCCCGCCCTCTCTCTCCTCTCTCTTTCGCTCTCGGATGAATTTTATTATCCTAGTTACACGAGGCTCGAGCTAAAACAATAACCATTGTTAGTAGGTTCCCTGGCCTGGCTGGGACCGACGCCGACGTCGACGCCGATGCTGACGTCGCTTTTTCACCGACTTTCAGACAGCTATGTATATACATATAGAGAATTTTCAGACCGTTGAGCTTTGTACTTTTGTTGCACCCCGGTCTGTGTTTACAATACCAACTATCCCCGCCCTTTAAATGCATCCAGTTTTTTTTTTTTTTTAATTACATTCCGAATGGTGGTGGTAGCTAGTGGTACTACGAGTTTCCCCGATTTGCGATTTCCATGGAAATGTGATCCCCGGCAATTTCAATTTAACCTGCGTGCGCACGGAATTTAGATGGAAATTAAAACGGATACCTATACTCGTGCTGCCTTTTTTTTTCTAATATTCTTCTATCACACACACCGGGCTTTGGATGACTCCATAACTTGGTGTAGACTCAAACTCCACGGTGAAGGATGACGGTTACTAGGTTCGTGCATCGAAATGTCAAGTTCACGAGCCAAAATGTCGAAGCTTATCGCCCCTGCAGGTACGGTTCAAGCTCCGCTCTATCTACCCGCTCGCTCTGGGGACTCGACAGTGAGCGATGAGCCCTTTTCATTTATGTATCAAATGCTGCATTTATTTATGGAATATATAAACGGGTATTGAAAGCGTTGAATCTAATCATCAATTCAAGGAATAATCGATAAAACTCCATTAGATTTAGCGGCGCCCTAAACAAACCCACTTTATGATAAACTTTTGAGTCCTTTGCTTCATTGTGAAGATAAAAAAATCTGGTTCTCTGATCCTTGGTCACTGTTTGGTTTGGTCGTCGGCGTTAATTTATGCCGCGCAATTCCTTCCAAAACGACCATCGATCCGAAAGAATAGGGTTTTGACAAGAGGATAGAAGGGCAGAAGAGACATCTCGTGACCAACCACACGAGCCGTGCTAATCCTCACGCTTACGTATGCAGATTAGGAACCTTGCGGTCAACCTCGAATACGATATACTCGAGAGCAGACACAGAGAGGCAAGAAGGGACGCGACTGTACCGCAGACTGATGACTTTCACGGCGTCCCGAAACCCTCGGGGCTTTTAATTTTCAATGAAAATAACGCTTGATTAAACTTTTGGAATTGATATATTCCTGGTACTCGTACAGGGTGGAATAATCCCAGGTTTTTCGTTAACACTCTTCCACTTGCGAAAATGAAAAATTGCCTGGAAGGGATTGAAAATAGCTTAAAAAAATGGACACAGTACAATATAAGAGTATAAGATCAAGAGATTTAGCAATAATGAATTTCATTCACAGTTTTTTCATCTTAGTTAAAAGTTTGTAATGACAATCAAGTTTTCAAACTAATTGCCAGACTTTTTTACAATGAACAATTTCTTGTAGGTTCTTCGCACGCTTCTTGTTTCAAGATCCTAAATTACCTTTTTGCGGATGCAAAAACCGTGAATACATCAATCTTATTAAAGGAAACAGCCAAATATCATTATCCATGTTGAATGATCACACAATAATTTTTTGGACAAATTCACAAACTAAAAAATCTTCACTGACTCCTTAATATTACATCTTCCTATATCCATTTTACCCCGCTCTATCCCAATGTAAATAACACGTGATGATCAGAAGGAAGGCAGGATGTGAAAACGTTGGAAGCATTGGGTGCAGGATATCTTCGGGTCTCTAGTAAGGTTGGTACCGAGATGCCAGAGGAAGAGGGTTCTATGATGGTAATGATATCGGACTATACGAACCAATTTTATTCGTTATGCGTCTAACTTCGGAAGAGGGTTATGATCGAGGGGTGTCGATAGGGATACGAATGCGGCGTGGTTCGTTTGATATAAACTTTCTAGCAATTTAACCCAATCACTTTCTTCCCAGGGAGTAATAATTAAAAGATCCTCGGAGGGCAGCCTCTCCTCCACTTGAAGCCTCCTTCCTCTTAACTCCGTCGCAAGGAGCTTCCGAGCCTGGCGAGGTTTAATTGTATCCACAAGGTTTTGTTCCAGCCTCCGAAGCTTCACTCACCCCCGATTATATAACGTTTAAAAGCAAAATGCAAAGAAGCCCAACGTACCGACAGACACGAGGCCTCGGCCTCAGCCCCAGCCGAGAAACGAGATACACCTACCACGGGGAAAACCGTAACGAGAGAGGAGGAAAGAGATACTTTATAAAAGTGCCCCGAACAAAAATCTGAATAACATTGAGTTAGTTAATATATTGCCTCAATTTTAATATACAATGCCCCCCGTGCGGGCGTTGGCATGGATGAATTTCTTCACCCTCGCTGCTCTATTCTGTTCGAGCTGGTACATATATATAGTATATATACATATATATAATGCACGTCAATTACGAAAACTGACGGTCAAAGTGTATGGAGGTATTAAAAATAAAAGCCTTTCCCCCCCATCGTATCAAACCTCGTTCCGATACGATCCTCTCCTCTGTACTGTATTGTACGATGTAGGGCGAAGCTGGCCAACAACGATGATGCCTACACGAAGAGATCATCATCAACGAAACCGGCTCGTGCGCCCACCCCAGATATACGTAAATTGATTAGAGAACCACCCAGCGTGTCCCTTCGTGGCTGTATCAACCCTTTCTCCACCAGCGCCATTACGTCCCCGGGTACATTGGTAATCAATACAATATCGCGGGTGTTGGATTTTCTTTTGTCAAATTTTTTAAAAACTCTGAAACACCGTGTACGTAGATTTGTCTAGACGCATCAATCTTTCGCAAAGAGAAAACTGGGGAGAAACATTTTTTTTCCTGTTTTTTTTTTTCTGTCTTCTCTCTGTTTGTTTGGCTGGCCGAATGCCAATGGGCCTGTGAAATGCGATTGAACGGTAGCCGGTACTCCGCCCTGCTCGGGCAATGGAGGATTGATAAAAATACCGATACATTCCGCAGCTAGCTGTGCATTCAACCCCTTCGAATACACCAACCCTCCCACTTGCTGTGAGGTATTAATTAAAATTCCGTAGTGTAAATATTCTGAAGCTGGTTACTGTCGTCCATTATTGGCTAATTAACTTGTTTATACTTTGCGGAGGACATTGATAGCTTTTGAGTGACGATTTTTTGAAAAATCAATCCGTACAGGACCGTACAGAGGGGTAGGTGGGGTTGAGGTTAAGCCACTGCGCTAACAAGGGGAGCAAACAAAACGTGTCAGGATTTTGTAACGAAGATGTGTGCGTAGAGGCGAGGACGATAAATTCGATACAAAACGGAACCAAGGAAAATATCGTGTTGGAAAGGTTGAGCCCGCCCGCGAATCTATGTATGTGCTTTTCAGATATATAAATAGGGAGAAAAGATGAATGGAAAAGGGCCCTCGAACGTAGGTCGATATATTTCCATCACAAACTGTCGACGGAGGATTAACTCCAAGGCCGAAAACATAGCGTGTGACCAGAAGCCAAAAAGTCCATCCCTCGAAAGAGGGGAGACCCTTTCACTAATCCCCTTTTGGTCTCTTTCATCAGGTGAAAATAGGTTTACGAGTGGGCGACCTGCGGGTTTCGATAAAGGAAACACAAATTAAGTGTAAGAAATTACCGTGCTAGTCCTGATAAATAAATGATCATGCCGGATATTCGTGACAGAAAAAGAGCCTGAAGAGGAAATGCCCTGTCTCGGCCGCGAGGGAGTCCGCATTGAATAAATAAACTCGGTTCCTTGGTAATTATTTATCTTTCGCTGGTCCGGAATAAATACCATAAACATCTCTACAAGGTAGGTATAAAGACGCGAGTCTCGAAAACATCCGACGCAAAAACTCCAGTTTAGATATCTGTGCTGCCACCAGATGACGACGGTGAAGAATCAAGTTATAATTAATGACATGATCGTTTCATAATTAATGAGTTCGATGCAAAAAAAGAAGATACACTTATTCTGTATAAGCGTCATTCTGAAAACCTTTTCCACAGCAGAACGTTTTACCTTCTTCCTTCCGTTTGATGTCATCGAATCAAGGTTGAGGAATAGATGTGACTCATGTAGAGCACCCAAGGATGTGAAAATGGTTCTAAAGTAGGTACCAAAAACTGCGAGAAAAGAAACTAAACTGACCTTTATTCCCAACGTTGGCGCCAGTATCCCGTAGTCGTGTAGAGCGGGAAGCATCACGGGGGGAAGATTAGTCATCATCATCCTGTCGTTCGGCTAAGGCGCGCGCCGTACCGAACTTATACACAATTATTGGTATCCTACAACCTGTGTCTGACCTACCTGAAACAAAATTAAACAAAAGTAACATTAGAATCGATGGAAGAAAAAAAACTTTTTTCCTAAAAACTACTTTCGATTAGCTATTATTCAATCCAGTGTCATGATATTCAAAATTGCGATGTAGGGTAGAAGCACCGTTTTGGGCCACCCCACCGTTACTTATTCCTGGTGCTTATGTTTCATCAAAAATATGGCTCGACGAAAGTCTAGGATACAGTTTTTCAATAATTAATTAGTTCCTAAACAATTTATTCGAAGGTTTAAGTGTGTTTTTACCTTTTGTACCGTTTCTGGCCACCGCTTTTTTTACACGCGTTTGATATGGCCACTAATGGAGCAATTGATGGGCAAAAACGGTGCATCTACCCTATGTACAACCATTCCTTTTGATGCAAGGTGAATATCCGTTCTGGACGAAGAAGTGGTATGATGGCCACACCGAATTTTCGACTTGTAGCACACGCATTAGCATTTCATCAGTATGTTACATTGTACTGAACGTCATCATCGTTCGTGTCACTTCATTTTACGTCAAGTATCGCTGACCAAACATCGACACAACTGCAGCCATCACAGTGAATCAGACCATCACAAGTGCTTCTTTGCAAAATTTGCTTGTGGAATATCGTCTGATCGCCAACCCTTGTAAGGTACAAAGATAAGAGAGCCAAGGTATATATATAAATGTTTGCGAGACTAGTGCAGGCTTCAAAGTTTATTTTCCGTCTCTGCGTCCACGTGAAGCGTAAAGACTGCGAAGAGAAGGAGTTAGTAAACTCTAGTGTCCAGTATCAAACTTGTCGAGAATAACGCGTCAGCATTGAAAGAGCGGAGCGGATAAGAGGAGGCGAAGTAAGGTCCAGGTCCACGGGGAGAACCTGAGCGAGGCGTGCTCACCTTCATTCAATTATTGAGCAGCCAATTATAAAGTTAATCCTTAAGATTTACATGGGACGGTGGATGCGTCCTGGATTAACCCTCTGATGGGGTGCCGCGCGTAGGTTTCCTCGTCGTACCCGAGAGGTTGGATTTGGGTGCAAGATTTGAACGGCCTTAGGAAGCCAGGATTTGATTTATCTCGCTCCTCACTTCTGCCAGCGCGGTATCTGGACGCGCTAGTACACCAATCTAACTTGTACCAACTGGAATCTAGATCTGGATGCAACACTCAAAGCCGACATCATCGGACCGCCTAAAGTCTTGGAGGATTTAAAACTTGACGACCGAATTTCCGCGAGTGTCTGAACAGTGTTTTGATACCGAGAATGGTTAGAGTAGTGTTCTTCCCAGAGCTGTCAAGATCTGAATCTGAATCTGATATAATATGCACGATGCGTATATAGCCGTACATGTGTAGTGGAATAACACTTTACGTTCCATAGATATACTCCTAGGGGTTGAGGATATATGTATATTATTACATGCCCCGTGCGAATATATGTAGTATCAAAGAGCAAACCCTTGGAAAAGCGAGATCTAGAGCCCTGGTGTACGTCTGAATAATATATTGAGGGTGTTATAGAAGAGGCGGGCGAAATTGCTCTTCGGCACATATCGCGATCCCATTCTCAGAGGCCCCAGAATCCATACGACAAATCTGTTTATGAAAGCGTTACTGCGAAGCAACGGATAACATCTCGGTTCTGAGCCCCCAGCCAAAGAGGAAACGCTGCCCCCTTCCCCGATCAAATCCTGTAAAAATGTTGGGTCTTTTCCTCTCTACTCTTGTTACATTCAATTCAAAATACGTCGGTCTTCCAGAATTGAATTCTAATAACTCTCCTTCTCATCGAGTATCATCGGGTACGCCATGATTCAAATCCGATGCATCGTCAGCTCAAAGTTCGTGTCACATTCGAAACGTTGATTCAGTATAACAAACACGTCATCTGTGTCGCTTCCTATTCGAGAATACAAATATTATGGCGTGAAATTGTGAATTATGACGTCACTGATGATCAGAAACTGTTCTTCGAAGCTATTTTTGATCCATATTCTCTAATTCGGTCGACACATCAAGGAGAAAGATGATGGAAGGATTGTTGAATTTTTGGACTTCAGTATTAGCAACGACAATGCGGTGGGTACCTACAGGTAGAGGATCCTCGTTAAATCCTCTTGGAAGCCTCGAGTGATAATTGGGAGCGTTATTTAAACTTAATGCGGGGGGATAAAGCCCCCGTAATATGTCCAGTAACGTGAACAATGCTGGGCAAAGCACTGGCTCTCAACCCCCAACACGGCTCCGCGGAGTATGCGTTTAATTAATTCTATATCCCGGAGCTAATTTGTTAACTACGCTAGTAAAGCATCGCGGGTCGTCCTGTGTCGGGTTATGGGAATAAGAAATTCAAACAAATTTTCACGCCCGAGGCTGCTCGCCAGTTTTTCCATCTCTACGTATATTCATGGTCGATCCAATGTTTAATAATTTCTACTACAATACCGTGGACGAAACAGCGCTCGATCAAAAGGACAGAAGTCGTTCAAATAACGAGGTGCCCGAAGCAAGGAAATAATTCCCTATTGACTAGCCATTATTCGGCGCTCGTTGTTCGGCAGGATAACGATGCAATTGCCTTTGCCTGTGCCTCGTGTCGCCTCCCCGTCGTTCGTCGACGGTATACGTATGTACGTGCGAACAGGCCACGGGGACTGTGATGTGGGAGGCGGCAGACACCGGAGATGACGCGTGTTTTCAATTACTTCACAGCCGATGGTCCGGCACACAGAATAGTTCGGGAACGGGCAATTTACATTTTTAGCCAATATTCAACCCGTTACTGCCGCGCCACCGACGCGACGGTCGCGTGGCTCCTGGACTTTCAATTTACCCGACGATCACGCCGTCAAGGATTGCCTTCAACATTTTTTTATTTTTTTATTTTGTCTTTTATTTCTGTGTCACTTCCTTGCTTTTTAGCATCATTTCCTTGTCAAAGATTGAGACGTCGATTTAAGTGTAGAAGAAACAAAAATTTCTGTATACACATCATTTTGAAAACATTTCCGTTTTTAAATATATTCAGTCTTTATCTTGAAATATTGAAGAAAGGGAGTATCAGTCGGAGTTTCTTGACTCGTCTTTCTCAAATGTTGGAGAAATTTGACTAGCTTCAGAGGCAGAAACTGCTGGGTATAGAATTGAGAATCCAGGTACACGTTACTCGTTTATTCCGAGTGGTAGGTACCGTGTACATGACCTAACCACTTCGAAAGTTTATGTAGTTAAAATTTATGATCTCGTATAACACTTCTCGACTTGGGGATTCGGTCGGTTTGGGCTAAATACTCGGATTGCATAATCTTCTCGCGGTGGATATAAACGAAACAGCGAATTCCTCGGTGAAGAATTATTAGCACATCTTCCGAGGCGAATTCGCGTTGTAACCTATGATGGTGAATTTTCACGGTCTGTATGAAACGCGGGTGTCACCGATCATAACGCAGCGCTCTCAACCACGACGCTCTTACCCCTCGACGTAGACGACCGTTTTCGACCTGCTTCCGCTTTCCAACCCCAAAAAATGTGTGTCAGAAAACACACGTCTGGCTCGCGCGAGGGAGACCCGAAATTTATGCGAGGTTGAAGCGTTGACCTTAACCCTCTAACCCAATCTCGCCCTCTCCCTGGGTCTCGGTTGTTTATAAAACAATAAATTCAGCTTCGTTAGCCAATTAATAATAATGTATACAAGTTTTGCTACTATTATTTCCATTGATTGAGATTTTATACGAATTTCCCTCATTGTCAGTGGGGGATCTTTTATTCTGTCTTATATTCATCATAATATTTCCTATAAAATTTCCTGACTTTTCCCTGACCAGTGGTCACCATGTGACATGTGCAATAGCAAGCACATCACCATGTGAGTCTGGCTCTTGCAATATTGGGATTAGCACATGTGAAGGCTCTTCTCTATTCTCGTCCTCCGAGGAATTAGGTGATCAACAAGACTGTAAGAATCTTGTATCGTCTCTCTGCACGTTCTGTAACAATTTCGCTAATTCCTGACTCTCGCTGAAATTTTCACGTTGTCATGTCGAGTCATCAGCAACAGCCGAATGTGAATCCTGCCCATGATGAGAGTTTCCAGTGTATCACGTCTCTCGCCGTTGAATATCGAGGCCCCGTCCCGTTAATCGTGTTAATTAAATTGGTTATCGAAATTCTTAATTAGAAAATTTTAATTATGTTCAGTAGCTATACAAGCAAGGAATAAGGGGTCTGTGTTTCTGCGCTCGAGAGATAGCGAATTTCAACGAGACGGTGGCAGCGCGGGTGGCGCACCTTCACTCGAGGCCAGAGAGATACGTCGGGTAGTCAGCGAACAGTAAGAGGTTAAGAGGGATCATGAGGTTAAGGTAATTAAGCTTGCGCCTCTCGTAAAGATTCCTTCACCGATGGAATCTCAGCCATCCAAACGTTGCGCCTGGTCTTCTGCAGCGGCATCGCATCTTCCGATTGTCGCGTTATCCTGAACCCTGAAGAACATCGATGCGGATCAACGGGTCGCGATCCGAAACTAGATCCGTGACGTGCATAGTCAGAAAATTCAGATTTCTCTGGTAGAATGGTACCTATGTATGCTCACGCGCGACAAAGTTTATCGGGCAAGGATTAATTGGGCACTTAAACCATCTTTACGGGGACAAACGTTACGGCTAATGACTTTTGACTATCCCCCTCCTGCCCCCGTATCAACTCCCACTTTTCCCGTCTCCCTTTTAGCCTGGGAATGGGCATCCTTACCTTTGGCAACCCTTCGAGAAATTAGGGTGTCAGTTTAATCAGAATAATTGAGATTCCTGTTTCTGAATCTTCGGGTTACCAAACCCAAACCCTTGGAGTCGTATATCTTGAAAACTGTAGTGGGACTGTAACCCAGAAGTGAAAACTAGGAGTTCGAAAACCGGAGAACCGCGTCCCGCATTTTGGAAATGATTGAAACAAATTTTCTTGTTTTTCACGGAAAACAAAATCTATTCGCTGAAACTGTCCCAAGTGGCGCAGGTCTCTCGATGATTAAATGAGGTGGAAAAGTGAGTTGGACGTCAGCTGTCAGCCTCCAGACTTCAGAGACAGGCTCGTTGGATCCTACCTCAATATTATTACTTATTCAATATAGATGTCAGATTGGATTTGTGTCACGATATCAAATCCCGCGTAACCGCGCCTAGACGAAGGGAGTTGAATGCCGGTAAGAAGCGAGCTCAGGGATAGAGAGATAGAGAGAAAGAGAAAAAGAGAAAAGAAGAATTGACGTAGGAAAGGTAATGGGTTTGAAGGCATGAAGCCTGACAATCTGACGTGGCTTCGATAATATCTTGAAATTACGTGAATTTCATGAACTTCTGCAGAGCCGTTTTATTGTGGGTATTATATCAGCCGCTTTGAATTTATTTAGAAGTCAATCCTGCAACGTTTGTTCGGTTGGTTTGTCAGTAATCAACGTTGGATTTTCGGTTTGTATAAATACAGACGGTTACAAAGGTAACAGCAGCTCAATTTTGCCGTTAATTATCACAAACGAAAGGATTTCAATGTACGACTTGAATTTAGGGATGAAAGGAAGTACAGTCGAATGTCAGAAGTCAGGGGGCCTCTGTGATCCGGCTATTACTTCACGTCGAATTGATTCGCTCATTTATATTGTGATGAGAATTCTGACGAAATTCCTAAAATTCTTCGGCCCTTCACTTCTCTCCGTGTAACTCGGTAATCATTGAAGGAATATTTCGGTGTCAAGAACGACAGAAAATTCATACGTCAGCTTTGAGGTTACACGAAAAAAATCTGCTGACGAATCCGATGTGTGGGAAAAATGGACATGCTGAGAGGTCAAGTAGTGATAAACCACAAGAACGAATCACTCCTGGCGAACGACATAATCAACGATGTCCAGTTCGTCCTCTACTATTTTTCCGCCTCGTGGTGTCCTCCCTGTCAGACATTTTTATCCAAGGTGAAGGAGTTGAACGAAGAAGTGAACAAGCATAAACTATTGATCCAAATTTTCTACGTCCCGTCCGACCACGACCAGAATGAAATGTTCGAACACTACTCAAAGAATCACGGACCGTGGTGAGTTGAAATTTTTGCAAGGGTCTAAAAAGTGGTCAAATCTCTTTTTTGCTCAACACCAAGGCTCGCAGTTCCGGTTGGACCCGTGACGGAAAAAATCAGAACGAAATACCACGTATTTTCTATCCCAGCTGTCGTAGTCGTTGCCAAAGATGGTCGCATGGTCACGAGATCTGGAAGGAAGGAACTGGAGGAACAAGGTGTCGGCGTACTTTTAACGTGGTTTCCAGATCTCGAGGAGGAATTCCGGCCCAACGCGACCCCTCAATAGTTATTCCACCGAAATTGTTGTGTCGGAACATTTTTTTCACAAAATCTGTATCAAATTCGCTGATGTTTAAATTAAAGTTTTTATATTTAATTTTGTTTCGCTTATGAAATCAAGAGTCATGAAATGAAATCTTTCGACCGACTGCTAATTGCGTAGAGAAAAAATTGAAATATTCGGGCTTGTTATTTTAATTTGCCTTGTTCATCTGGTTAACAATCAGAGAGTGTTACGAGAAAGTCTCATGAATATGGTCTTTATCGATCGGTTAAAATATCAATCGAAGAATATTAAATTAGAAATTGAATTTGAAATCCTTCTCCGGCAGGAGTTTCGTAAGAGGCTAAAATATGCATCGGGGAAATGAAATGATGATGAATCAGCTGTGAGGGAAGTGCGGTTGCCCTAAATTTCGCCGATGGGAACAAAATCAGAATGGTAACTTATCTCTCTCTCTCAAAAAGTCTTTTGACAATTTGCAATAATAAATTTCAATCCGCGAGACCAATATAAACGAAATAGACTAATCAAATCCGCTTCGCTCGATCAGATTAACGACACCCGAACCCCCGAACGAACATTTCAACGATAAGAAGAACCGTAATCCCTGTGTCTGAACACAACAGCGAATTTCTCTGTCCCAATTCTGTTGAAGGACTGTTAAATACCACCCACCAACTTTACTCGTTAATACAAATAATATTCTACAGTGGATAATTGTGTGCCAGTACGTTATAAGTTTGTCGATTTTCACTCCCCCCCACCGCCCCCTCAAACGACTGCGATAGATAATTAGTTATAACTAATTGCCCCCGAGTAGTTCAGTAGTTTCAATTTACCCAACATCAACAGATGTAGATAGACGAAACAGCTTTGAACCTCCAAGTCCTTACGCTCAGAGTTGCGGAGCGTAAACCCGCAAGTCGATTAATTTAGGGCAGCCCAATATCCTGCAGCTGGATTGTCGTGAGACAAACTCGATTAATAATTATCGAGAAACGAATTAAAAAGGCCGCAAAGTATTTTTCCAACTCAGCGTATAAAAAAGAGGGAGGATTTTTTATTTTTTAATTTTTTTTACAGATTTTTTTTGTGAAAGAAAGCAAGCAGTACCGCGTTTACGAAGGAAAGGACAAAAGATATCGGAGACGATTATTTCGATTTCTATACGTCCTCGCGTAATAATGAGTATAAAAATAATATTCGTGACAAATAATAATAATAATAATAATAATAATAATGAAGGATATATAATAATCATAGTCAGGGTCTTTGCTCTCCCGCTCATTATCTTGCTTCTTTTGAATCGGCCTCGCGACCGTCGTCGTCGTCTCGGCGTCAACTCGATAGTATCGTTACAAACTCGCTGCTGTCCTCGACAGACGGTAGAAATCCAACTCGACGATCGTGGCTATCAGGTCAGTGAATAAATGAAAAAACGTGTCGATATAATTTGTTGAAAAATAAAAATAAAAATCACTGTCTCTGAGAGAAAACTCTGATTTTATTGTTCCCAATTGTGAGCGTAAATGTCGAGCGACATAACGAGTCGAAATCATAAACGTTTAAAACTGACGAACGATTTTCGGACATTTCTTATCAGATTTCAATACCTTTTTCAATTATTTTTTAATCAAATCATACGTAGAAATGATCATATGGTGTGGTAATGAATTATTAATAAAATTCCACGGTATGTTTTCTATTTCCTGAATATAATTTGCAGCTTCATTAATCAAAGTAATTACAGTTTAAATCGACACTCATTGAACGAAGATCTTCCTGAGCGTTTAGACTTAGGTATACAGTTTAATTATACAGAAGAATAAATTTGTTCAACAACGCAGTCGTCGTCGTTCGTTCGTTGGGTGTTTGAGAAAACCAATCGACGGGGGGGTGGGGCGGGGACCTGGTTAACATAATTGGAAAATGAATCGCAGCAATGGGTTTCATTAACACAAAAACCGCACCGTGTAGACTCAAATCGTAATTTGGGTATAACGAATTATTATATTTCAAGTACCTTTACATTGTTAAAAATATCTTGCCATTTTGGAGGAATGAAATTTACAAATACTGGTGGTTGAAGTGAAATTAATATAAAATATCTTGAAATTTTATATTTGTGTCTTAATACTGAAAAAACATTATACCGAGTTTTCAATCGCTATATCTCAATATTGATACGGTTCTATTAAATTTATGACACTCTTTTGGAGATTCAAAACATACTATGATTATTTTTTAGTTTTCACTGTCAAAGGTATTTCAGGTCAATTATCAATAGTCCATCCAATTAAAAGTGTTAAATTTTCATTTTTTGGTTACGATTCAGCAATTATTGTAGCAGTAAAAATCCATTTTTGTAATGAAATAATCATGAATTTTCATATCATACCAGTCTTCAGCCGAATTTTCGAAACATTTTGTACTTACATGAAATTTAATATAATCTTGGCTATGAAATTTCAGAATGATTTTTAATTTTCAAAACTGTTTTATAAATATTCAAATATTGAAAAAGTGCTTCACATACATTTTTATGAAATTTTATATGGAAATTTCTAACAGCGTACGGCACAAATCATCTCGGTTTCCAGGGTCCGAATTATATTCTCTACTCGAGATATAATCATTGAAAAAAAGTGCAATACTGGGTGGGCAAAAACCGCGCTATCCCACCGGAGTCACGCACTGGAACGAATCATCGTTCGTCGTCGATGACGTCGGTCAGTTTGACGTGACCGTTAATTGTTCGATTAACACTGAACGCGGGCGAGCCCGGTAATTATTTCACAATCCTCCAGTGGCGAGGATTCGGCACAGACCCCGTGTTTTCATACAGAATTATCGGTAATTCTGACCGAGTGACGGGGGCTTCCCCCCATCATCGATTCACAGTGCGTTAACACCTAGTTTTCGCAACTGTGTCAAAGATGAAAAAAAAAAAAAAAACTGAAAAAAAACCTACGGTTACGGAACTCTCTGTATCCGACACTTCTGTGACACGCGGTAATCCTGCTCTAAAAAGGGATCATGCCCTATCAACAACGCTCAGCCCTTTCACCCCCCGTTTCTCTAATTTACATTATCGCTTATCGCCCCTGCGCCTCTGTTGACGGTTCGGAAACAAACTCGAAATACGTGGATAATGCGACGATGCATCATAAAGTTCATGAAATTGTATGGAGAGTGCGGAAAGTAAGCATTTCACATCACTAGCGTAAAAATCGTACCAGAGGAGGAGTGAAAAAAAGTCACTCGTCACAGAATAATTTGAAGCTTTCAACACGAGCCGAAATTAAGCAAGTGCTGCAAACTTCATACGATCATTCGATTCGTTCACGTGCGTCAATTTTTTTTATCTCGAATCAAACTTTCCAAGCAGGATTCGTTTTGTGATGACTCAAATAGTATATTATGCTACAAGGGAGGAAAGAGCGCGATTTTCGCCGAGTGCGAGGGCAGCACGAACACGAGGTGAAAATTGCGCTCCTCCCGTGTGGCATATGCTATTTTTCACCCGACTTCGATAAAATGACCTTATTCCGTCGCTGTAACGCGAGTGGAAAGTAGGTAGTCAATTTTTTACCATAAGGAAGAGAAGTGATTAACCGGGCAGAAAAGTAAATTGCCGGGCAAAAAAGTCCATTTTTTTGCCCGGCAATTTACTTTTTTGCCCGGCTATTTACTTTTTTGCCCGGCAATCTACTTTTTTGCCCGGCAATCGATTTTTCTTCCCGCTGGTCCGAAATTGACGACTTTCGACCCGCGTTTCAGGGGCGAAATACGGTCATCTTATCGTAGTCGGGTGAAAATAATATTTTTTCCCTTTTCGTAATCAGGAGGTGGCTCGTTGTGCATTGAGTAGGTACCATTACTCAGATTACTTCTCGGTGTTCGACTCTCCCTTGGCATTGGTAGAAACCGCGGAACGAAGTTCCAATCGAAGGCACTTTAGTCCGCGCTCAAGCAAAGCAGCACTTCATTATCACTCCTTCGACTGTGATTCCCCTGAGGATTTTCAACCCTGGTGTACGGATAGGCATCTGCACAGCTGCGGCTTGTCCTGCGGGAGTATTTCCGCGACAAGATAGTGGCGAAATTCGAGAAACCGGAACCAGGGATTATTCGACGCAAGTATAGTATTTCTAGAAATAACGTCGGTAAAGAAAAAATTTCGTTGCCGAGTCTCGAGGCGAAAATACGAAGATAAGAAAAAGTGAAATTGTAATTTACTCCTGAGGGATGATTCGAGGAGACCCTCGATCCCGTTGAGCCAGGCGTGTGTGTGAATCAGAGAGAAATCTTGCTCTCGAAAGGGATTCCACAGAAACACCCTTCGTACGACACCATTCGAAGCTTAGAGTTGCTAAATTTACGAGCGCTTAACCGAGCCAAGGGGTCGTGACGCCTTGGATGGAGGCGAAATACCGCGAGGCAAAGAATTCAATGGAAAAGAAAAACGAAATAAGAGATGGAAAAAATGTGTACAGAGTGTAGTAGCGACTACGGCGGATGAATTGATCGTAATACTCCAACGGTAACCGGATTCTTCGCGATTTTAAACAACCCTAAGTACCCAGGCTCGGGATTACACGCTGAAATCTCATTCTGCATCAATCGACAAAAGTTTGACCGTAAAATTTAGGGCTAATTGAATTTGTTTGTTATTCGATAAAATCGAGCAACCGATCGACAGGCTCGTTTTGAAATCAACGTTATATAAATGTACATTTGGTCAAAGAGATATTTTTTTGAGATAGGAACAACGCGGGTTCTAAAATTAATTCATCTATAACATGGAATTGCCTTATCGTTGGATTTTATCGATTTTTAAATGCCCGAGGGTGGTTCATTTCCGAGGTTGGTAAAAATTCTACCCTCGTTTGAAAGATATCTAGTTTGTTAACATCGACTGATCAAAAGCGATACTGAAATAATAAACGGCGATACCGGAGGGCAAACTGGTGCAGGCGGAATCTCTTTTTTTTTTTCTCTCTATTCTGAAAACAGAATGAACTGTTTAGAAGACTGCACACAGCTGTTTACTCGCCGCATCGTTTCAGGCCAACGAGTTTAGTGCGGTTTACGGAATGCCTCATTGTCAATCAATCGGACGGTCTGATGATAGTCGGATCAACTTTTCCGCGTTGAATACAATGAAACCCGATGAAAATTGCAGCGCAAATATAAAGTAAAAGCAGTCAAGTTACTTTGCGATATTTTTCTTTCTCTCCTGCACCGCAGCCGCACCACATCGACGCGGAATCGCACGTGACCGTGACGCATCTGTACGCCTTGAACGTCCCGTATACGACGCTCGGGGTACGCGGTGTGTCGTAAAAGTGAAACAATTTCGTTAGAGCCGGTGCAGTACCTACGTACGGAACCCTAGTACCGACCTACGTAGTTTCGAGGCTTATTTTCTATTCTGAAAGTTATTCTCCCTTTTTCTTACTCGCTAAAAAGTATCACGTCCGATTTGAACTGCGAACGAATAGCACACCGATCCTACCGTTTAACGAAAACTAGGAAATAAAAGAACTTGTAAAAGGGAACGGAAGAACGATATTTTCAAAGTGGTTTTTCTCAAAATTCCGTGTGAATTTTGAAATCACTGCAGTTTACACGTATTGCATTGTAATTGACAGAACAATAATCATTCAACACTTCTATAAATAATTGAAGTAGTCACAAGTAGGAGAAACGCGGTTATTATTGTTGACGGGTTTCGGAGCTGAGAGAAAATGAAGAAAACTGATAAAAATAATTTTTCCGCACGTCGTGCGTAAAGTTCGATTTTACGCACGCAAGCGTGCATGTAATCGGACTTTACGTGCGTTTGTGATGAAAAATTTTGTTCGATACATGTGCGAAAGTTGTTTTTCGCACTTGTATCGAAATATACTATTGTCAACTGCACAGATATCGTTATTTCTCAACATGTTTTTAACACGGAAAATAGTCGATGAGCAATATGCTTTTGGCGAACCCGACTGACTCTCCTGTATTTAGGCATCATCATATATACATCATGCAGACGTGACGCACGAGACATTTTCTCCTCAAACGAATCCAAAGCCTACGATATTGGAGGCGAAGAAACGCACTGGCAAAGTTCCGGATCAGGCTCATTCTTTAGTCATGATGGTTTTCCAATTCCATATGTACCAAGAACGAACCTAATGGAATTCGAATCTTTCTACAATTATCCTCGACTCTACGTGTCTGTCTGACGACGAGAAACACTGTGGCGGTGGTTCCAAAAACGATCGAAGAAGTCCTTCAGGGGTGAAAAACAGTTTGTCTCAACTTGAATTCACAACAAATTCAGATATTGCAATAAAGTCTTGCGAAATTACAAGTGAAACGCATTGAAGTGAATTGCAGAAGCATGTTCTTCGAATATACATATACAGACTGAATTCCCAACGACTCGTTGATCTGAAATTGGCTAGAATCGTGAAACAAGCTTTCAGACAATTCTGAACCAATTAAAGTGTCCGAATGCTCATTTTTCGATTCTATAGCAAACTTCAGATCAACGAGTCGTTAGGAGTTCACCGTGTGTATGTCAACTAAATTCCTACTTTTAATCAATTTTCACGTCAGCCAGTTGCGCGAAATTTTGTTTGAATTCACTAAATTGTCATAGTTATAAGAAAACCGAAAGTAGATCATAAAAAACCGTAAAGTTTGTCATCGGTGAAAGATGACCGCGAAAAATTTGTCATCTCTTGGGCACCTTCGGTAAAACCTTTTGCTATCTGGAACCTCAGAAAGTTCACAACCAACATTTTCAACAAGTTGAGTGAAACATTGTGCGATTATCGCGCTAATTTAGTGGGAATACTCGTCTCGACGAGAGTGAGAGAGAGAATAGGTACTCTGGAGTTTCAAGGTCTCACGAATTCGCAATTTTTCTGAATTTTCATACGAGTTTCCCTAACCCAAAAGAGAGATATAAAAAAGTTTGGATATCTCGAGGCTGTGTAGATTATGTTTATATGTGCATTAGGAAAAGATTTGTCCACGAGAGAGCGAGGGGAGAGAATCCTATGGTCCGTTACCTGACTTCGTTACACACCAGACGTAGAGAGTGCCGCGTGTTCGGAATGGTTTGTTGGTGAGTTGGGGACGGGTGAAATGGTCGGGACGATCTAAACACGACAGCGACGTTTCAATTTCGCGAAATCACAAAAAACGATCTCGTCAAGATTTGTTGCCACAATTCTTTGAAATTAAGTAGATCCAACGTGAAGAAAAAAACGAACCCCGAAATTATCCATCAAACTTTAGTCAAAGGGGGCATCCCAAGCCATGTGGAATATCGAAGACCCATCTTCGGACTTCGCGTCCCGCAAATATCGCAAAGGTTCGCTCAAAACCCATTCAAATATAATTTACGACTCAATTTTTTGAGTCACTTTGATCATAGAACTTGGCGAATGAATTTCGCCCGCCTCTGTCTGTCGTGACTGTACAGCAAATCCCCTTTAGACGGAGGCGTATAATGGCGTCGGCTACGCGACTCAACTCTACCAGTCGATTCGACTCGGCTCAACTACTGCCAGAGGTCTCTGTAACGACTCTCGAAATGCAATCGCGTTCCTAATGCCGTCTAATGCCCGAAACCCCCCTTCCAAGACTTCTATTTCTCTTATATATGAACCCGTGTACTTTTACCTACCGACTACGGTAGACCCTCTGACGCCAACTAACCGCGACTAATGTGAGTAGCTCCGTCTGGTTAATGGACTCGGTAACAAGAATTCGACGAAAAAAAATAATCCCGCAGTTCACATTCGGGAGGGATATGATTGAGGACCAAAAGATTTCAGAGGAGTAATCAGATTCCAAACTCCCAAATAGAGCAAAGTAATGCGATTCTGCATCGCATCGTGTAGCCTGGAGTGGAGAAGGAAACGTGTTTCCGTTCCAGCTTGACGGGTCCCTGAACTTGGCGAAACGTTCTTCGTTCCGCTCATTTAGCTACGATGCGTAAGTTTACTCGCTAAGATGGCCAAATGAGCGAAAGGAGACGAATTTCGCGAAATTATCACAGGATGAGGAGAATTGAAGTTTCACCATAAATTCCTGTCGTTTAATTTATTGACATACATTTTCAGCTGGATATAAAATATTTCGTTCTCAATCTCGTAGGTTTGCCCATTAATTTTGAACGAGTTAACCTGAAATTGATTGTCAATAAATTTCACAAGCTGCAACGTAACTAACGTAACGTATTGAAAAACATTGATAAGCCGTGAGTGATAGAGCGTCGGCACGTTTCGTTGACGTAAGAGCAAAACCACCGCGCACCAGTACGCTGGCGACATCTTGTGGCAGGAGGCCACACCGCATGGATTACAGATACCAAGGGCAGACAGACTCCATCCAGTCAACGGCAACGAGATTTTAAGATCGAATGACGAGACATAACGTCGACGGAATAACGTCATCGCCTTGGCTCACGCATGTGTGAACACGTATAACGGCGACTCAGCTATTGGACCAGCAGTCCAGCAGCAGAACGAAGAAGAAGATCGTCGACCAACAAAACTCGCTCATTGCTTCGTTTCTATTCTCAGTCGTGTCAAAGAGCCAATTAACACCGTCGCTGCAAGTCGGACAGACAAGACTCTGCTTCTCATTCTGTTGGTCATAAATTGATTTCTACTGGAACGGACCAATTTTAAATTATCAGAGGATACGTACACGCCTCAATTGCTCCGAGCAATTAGGAAATCCGCTTTCACGATGCGAGATTCTTTGGAAGATAATGATGATCGTTTTTCAATCGTTGTCGGATTACCGGAACCAGTTGGACCCTAGCCTAACTAAACATGGCGTAACCTAACCAAACGAAACGATACTAAACTAAACGAGAGCGTGAGCGTGGGCCCGGTTCAAATGAAACGAAACTGTGGCTATAAACCCTTTCAAACACGCCTTTATTACTTTTGTGAACGGAAAAGAACCGCACCGGAAGTCCTTTAATTGGTGTACCCTGCTATCCGACTCTCGGCCGAAAAGGAATCTAAAAATACGACGATTGATTTTACGCCTGAAATCCAATGCGCGAGTATCGAGTTGCAAACATTTTTTTGAAAATATCGTTCGACTAACACAACGGAGTCAACGTCAGCGTTTATTATTCCGTAAAAGGAAATGAGAGTTTCCTTCTACTCGGAGTAGAGCAAGGAAACAGACACCGTTGCTCTGGATATCTTGATCTAGCCACGACAATTTTTATCAAACTTTTCACCCTCTTCGGGTTACATATGACTTGAAATTTTCTGTTCACCGTATTACGAGATAAAAGCAGGCGACGATGCGGGTCCCGTTTAAAGAGTGGAGAACGTGAAATATCCTACTGTCAATTATGACTGAATTTCATTGAAAAGGAAACACGAAACACGCGATGATTGACGATTTTGACCGTGAAAAATCCCGAAAGCTGGGATAGAAAGAGCGTCGGTAGTATTATTTGACACGGGAGTTTGACCAGCCGTTAGCAATGAACGTTAGAATCTGTCGTGGACATGAATCAAGATACGCGATCGACATTAGTCACGAGTATAACAATCCCTTGAACAAAAATGAAACGAACGAGAGATGACCACACGAAGCGACACGGAACGAGACAAAACGAATAACCGTGTAGCTAGTTCGCGCTGTTCAAACAAACAACAACGATTTATTATTTCATTATCAGTATTCAGATAGCCTGCACGGTCTGACGCCAGGATCGTAACGGGTGATCAAATTCCAGGTAGTCATTTATTTATTCATCCGTTTGTTAAATTAATAAACGATCGTGACAAAGCTCGCGATGAGAACTTCGCTGGGAGATAGTAGAAACTATAATGTGATTGGAATGTTTTGTTGAATGGATTAATTACAAAGGTGTGTATAAATTAAGTGTGATATAGACTAAAATAACGATTTACTCGACAAACTAAACCACCCCCACTGCAAGAGATTAACAACCCCGAACAAACGGCTCGATCAATTTAGTCCTGTTTGACAGCAGACGAGTATTGTAGTGTGAGTTTCTACCATTTCTCATATAAGACCTCATCAATCCTGTATTCTTAGTGAATAACAGTCGATAATTTATATCACCGACGACAATGAAATACTCGAGAGGATCGATTCCACCCTTGACTCAGGAGGGGGAACCGAGAAAACCAACGAAATTAGGCGGGCACCATGACATTGGCAAAATCTGAACCAAAAATTAAGCTCACGAGATGGAGAAGATAACCTGGAATTGATAGAAGAGAGAAAGCGAAGCGAGCAAAGTTTCAGCCCCGAAGAGTCAGAGGCAATCATCATTACTTAGCGCACTTTGCCGCTCGATCTTTTGTCACTTGGATTTTCTCAACCACTACTATAGTTTGTTTGCCATTTTCTTTCTTATTTCAACCTTATCCCTCGATCTTATGCTCCTACTGCGATTCATATGCGAGACACAATTTTCATAAAATTTCGCATTATGTTACTTTTGCTCCAACTTTCTTTTCAGATCTGATTGTTAATTTCAAATATTTTCAACTCCAGGCTTATCTCGACTTTGCCACAATGCTAAAGCTGTTGGGAATTACAGTCTTCCTGCTTCTCCTATTTATAGTCGTGATTATTCTTACAGTTTTATAAAATAAACGCTTAAATTTCCCAACCTCGTCAATTATATAAGGAATGCCCAGTTTAACAAATTGAAAGACATTTCATGAAATATAAGGGAGTAAATTTCCACCAACTTTATTCCCGAGGCGAGATATACACGCTAAAGTAAATGAAATTAAATGATCCGGTGATTACGGAGTGCCGTGATCCACGTCCCATCATTATCGGTTACTTAAGAAAAACGACACTTGAGATGAGAAATATCGCCGGACGTTTCTCACGATTACGCGAAATTCCATTTCTTAAAATAATCAGAATTCTTATTGCAAACGATATCTCATAATTACGCGATGAAACAATCCTCCAGGCAATTTTTCAGAGAGAAAAAAAAAATGAGACAGTTGAATCACCTCCACGAAAGCCAATAATTTTGGTAACGAACCGCAAAAGAGATAACCGATAGACAGACCAAAATATCGGATTTCGTTAGAAAATTTCTTTCACCACATTCCAGGGTTCATTAATTACGCAGTGTTCG
The DNA here is from genome assembly GCA_018257835.1 of Euura lappo. NCBI lineage: Eukaryota > Metazoa > Arthropoda > Insecta > Hymenoptera > Tenthredinidae > Euura > Euura lappo. The sequence continues at coordinate 106,085 of JAEUYN010000720.1, forward strand.
ACTCTATTTTTCCATTTTTCGTTTGACGAAGCAATCGATGGCTGTCACCGGGTAATTAACAAGTGACGAGCGAGTTGACTAATGGAAACTTAAAAGCTGTAACTCAACGCAGTCACTAACGACGTTTAGTGTTAGTGTTCAGTTCAAGACTCAACCATGCAGGGTTTCGATTCACCTGCTTACGCCGTTTTCGCGATTACGATGAAAATTATTACGTAATGAGTGCCTCTACCACCATACGGGGGCTCGAAACAACTACTGCGATTTAGTCGCAACAGACTTAAGTCGAGGCTTAAGTCGGGGGACGGCAGATGCGACCCAAGTTTAAATATTTATAGCAAACCGCAAATTCACTTCTAGCGTTCAGTTAATGTATTGATACAACGTGTGTTATGAGCACGTAAATATTCCACCTTTATATACCAAACTAGACCACCTTCAGGTTTTCGTGTGCACTTCAAAACCGTCTTTTTGACTCATCAAAGTCTTTTTGAGTCGGTAAAAAACCGTCTAAGAAAATAATTACCAGCACCAGCTATCGCGTCGAGTACGATACTACCTGCTGTCTGATATTTCGAGTCGTTCGCTCCAATCAGTATAATTGGTGTCCTTATCAGATAGTTTTCATTAATTTCTTATCGACAGTGAGCTGTGAGCATAGTTGTTAAGAGAGAATCGTTACCGTTATTGTTTTCTGAGAAATTACTCATTCATTGCAAACGAGAGACTGCAGGGCGAGGTGTTGGAGAAATGGAATTAACCAGTGATAGGTATATCTAACAGCAAAGTTTCCATGTGATGGCTGAGATTATTGTGAACTCTGAGGAAAGTTACCTACAATAACGACCCACTGTGACGAACGACGAAATATAATGATGCGTTTTAATGCGTCTGCTAGAAGCTGTTAAGAACCAACGGACTAAATTAGATATTTCAATCGACTTTCCAAGGGCGAACGATAACACATACCTAATCATTACTCGTATGAAACGACTTCGACAGGTCTTTCCCCAAAAATGTCTACACAGGTGTCGAGAAGATAGCAGAAAGCACCGACCATCAAGGGTGCAAGCAGCAGGACTCGGAAAGCACTTTAACCTTGGAAGAAATAGTATTACGACTTACTATCGTTGAAGACTGATTTTTGGTAATTGATTGAATTAAACTGCAGGCCATTAACGGTGCAATGATAACAAATGATGATTTTACAATACGCCAAGATTGTATTCATAGCCAGTACTTAATGAGACAGGCAAGCTAGACAAGACTTGATTGGTGTAGATGAGAATTAAAGACCGTCTAGAAAAATAAGTGCCCACTGACTACGAATAACACCCAGCACCCTACGTCTTTTTGATCAACGATGGGGATTAGAGAAGAGAAGCAGCGATAGCGGTCTAATAGGCACCCCATCTGGGGCAATATCTTAAAGATTTGTGAGGCGTTGTTCTTCATTGCTATGAGAAATCGGCGGTACTATAAAAAGCGTATATAATGTATATGGTTTGTAAAAAAGTATCATCGATTCTTGATCAAGCTTGCAAGCTTGGATCTTGGAAGGGTTTTCTTTATCCCCGTACAATTACTTAGTCGGGTAAAGTCGGGGGGTAGCTTTGTGGGAGGGAGAGGTGGAGGATATAAGAATATCGCGACTTTTACGCGCGTCTGGCTTTTCCGTTAAGAATGAAAAAAAAGGTAGAATGGCTTTAAAGAAGGTGTTCTAGCACACCTGCACAAGCACATACACAGGCACAGGCGCAGGCTGAACCAGATTCAGGTATAACAACGGTGAAGTAAGCACCTGCTTACCCGCGTGACAAGTAAACGTTATACATTTTTATACCGTAAAATCCTCCTCCCCCACTTACTTTTATTTTTCCCTCCACTCCATATTATTCCGTTCTTAACTCTCTTTTATATCCCCATAAAACAAAACTTGCGCAACTTTTTCCACCTGATTAATTACTCTTTAGCGTGACCATTTTTTTTCCCCTCTTTCAGATTGCTTTTCTTGTTTTTTCTTTTTTTTTTCTATTTCATAATGCTCGTTGTACCTTACTTACCCTGATGATGTTCGAATGAATAGTTTCACAGTAAGCATCAAGCGTGATAGTGCCAATACCGATCTCCTGCTGGGCGAAACAGGACAAGCAACGAAGAAGCTGCTGCACCCTGGCCACGTTATTGGACCATAAAGAAGCTGTGTTTTGTTGGCTTCGCAACTCCGCCTATATACGGTTCATGGTCCGTATATTAATCATCCCCAGACTATTACACGCCCTGGTTGTGCCGGGCGCCCAGATCCTGTGCTCCCATTTCTGCCCCAGGGTGCATCGCGCACAACGGAATCAAACTAGACGTCATCAGCTTTCAATCATTCCGACTTTCTGGTCCTTTATGAGGAGCTTCTCTCCTGTTTTCCTTTTTTTTGTGCTTCATTAAGGTGAACGTCTCAATACTAGATTTGCATGTAAAGGTGAAGACGGGAGTATCGAGTCCTCAGTCTTTGGACTTCCGTTCGCACAGTCTGCACCCGTCTTCCTGTTCCTTTTCCTATTTCACTCCCTCGACCTCCTTCGAGGTTATTGTTATTGAGTTAACCGCGGGGTGTCCTTTCCTCTCCCCCATACCCCGAAAAACATAGACCCTGGCTTATTGGCTCCCTGGAGCGATGCATCATGCAGTGACAACAGCCCCGCTGCTCGATTCCTATTTACCTCTACGTCGCCTTTGCTCTATATCTACACCCTGGCTCCCCTGGGTCAAAGAGACGACTAATTAAAAATCGCAGCGGCAGCATATCTCGTGTTAAAACCATGAAAACTATGAAATTTGAAGAAATAAAACGGTTTTATATTCTAACAATTTCACAAGAGTCTCGGTAGACAGGCGGTAAAAACCGTTCGGTTCGTTTAATCGGTGGTTGACAAGAACCGAAAAAGTGGGACGAAAATAAAGTGGAGCGCCAGCAGCAGCAACGTCCAACAATTATGAATGAGCGAGTTGAAAGAGAAGACGAAAGTGAAACTGATCACCTTTTCAAGCCGTTTGTCAGCGATTTCCGACGAGCTTAGTTTCGGGTCTCTTGTAGCTCGTTACGAAATCAATAACGGCTGACAAGTCATACGAGAACACGAAAGCAATTTTAGTCTTTCATATTCCACGTTCAAAAAACCCCGTTTCATAATGGCTCCCAAAAGAATCAGCGTGCAAAAAGAGAATCTACTACAAACACGACTTGATACCATTACGACTAATTAAATAATGATTAACAATCAATGATTAAAGACTCCGGAGAACCGCTGACGGGACAAAATTGTCCCCTACTACTAACATTCGGGGAATTGACCACAACTGACTTCAAGTGACTTTAAGTGAATTTTTGGCAAAGTGTAGGTCTAAATTCGAGAGAGTTTGAACCCTCGCTAATATTTAACCACCCAAACGGATCAATACTCGACCAAAGTTTAGTTTAATCCGAATCATCTGGCAACAGGTGGAGGGGTAAAATTTTCACGCCTCGTGGTCTGCTGCGCACTTGTTTCTACGACATTTGTATGGTAAATGAGTGGGATTTTGTAGCTTAGCGGAAGGTTACACGTCGTACACTACGTTAGTGGTCCGATGTAATCCGGGGCAGCAATGCATGTTCGTTTTTACCCCGTAGTGTCGAGAGTATAAAGTAGCTAAATACCTCCAGCCTGGTAAACCGTATACAACGATGTTCATAAAATTTAATTAATTGAACTAGCGTACCTGCTGCGTTTCTGCGTATATATAGCGACGGGTACCATTGTACCGCTGCGTTTATAACGTTCAGTTTGGCACGGTGACGCGCGGGGTCTGTTCGTGTAATATGGACGTAATGAAAATTCTCTCACTCACCCTCACATCCTCCCTCTCTCTTCCTTTCTCATACATGGAAATATAGAAACGAAGATACTCCACACACACACGCACACACACACACACACACACAGACATGATTACCTACAGAATAAGATGCGACTCCTTTTATCGCCACATTATGTGCACAGACTTCATTTCACAAAAATGATATTATTTTCAATGAGCAAAGAAACTACCGTCAAGATTGAAGTGGTATAACTACTTCGAAATACGGTGTCCCAAGCATTTCACATTTCACAAGTATTTCATAATATTTCATAAAAATTTCACAGGCATTTCAGATTTATTTCATGGTCATTTAGCACATTTCACGACCATTTCATACAATTTCGCACACATTTCAAAGTATTCCATAACCACTTCATGTGCTGGTCGAATATATGTAAATGGAGCTGAGTAGATGAGAAATAGAAGTATAATGAATATTCGCCTGATTTATTCCTCAGAGTACAATAACTGCGTCAGCGACTCGGACATCAAACGAGTATTTTTATTATTTGCACTAATTATTGACAACGTTTACCAAGCAAAAAATAATATCGTCACATTCAAGGAAATATAGAAGTTATTATTGAAAGGATGAAAAACATTCTTTTATTATCGTACCCAGCGAGATAGTAAGAAGAACGTCAATATCGAATCATCAATAATCGTAACGTCCGACTTAATCATCCAGAGCCCGTTAAGAAATAAAAAAAAGTGTGATAATGAATCCTGAATAATGTTCCAATGGGAAAAATACCTCCGTTGCCACATTCTCGTCATCTAATCAATCAGTCAGTGAATAATGGCTGTTTCATCTCGTTGACATAGGTGGCTAATGAGATCCGTGGATTACGACACAGTTTAAACTGTTTACTAATGGTTTTCCATATCAGAAGGTGATAGTTTCTGGCCTCCCGCGTCCGTCTCCGAGATATTTGGCGGTTTGCCCATTCGCTCCGTTTCCTTTGTGAATTTATCGAGTTGTAGAAAATAGAACCAATGCAGAGGCTAGTCCACGACTCGTATAGCACCGATTGAATTATATTCGAACGGGATAACTGATCCGTATCAAAGAAGCTCAGATTCCCTCTCCCACATTTTACACGATAAAGATTGCAAAAATAAAAAAATCATTTTCATCATTCAAAGAAAAGTGTATAATCTACCCTGGTGCAGAGGGTGCGTGCGTCGGGCTTAATACTTTGCCGGTAAAGAAATTAACTCGGTGCAGGAAATGAGTTTCATTATTCAGACCGAATTTCGAACGTCGAGTTTCACCACCGCCCGGATCTACATGAATAAGTTACATTCTTTCGGCTCGGGCTGTGTAAACTGTGGGCGAGAGCCAGAAAAAAGTAGGGAATTAAAAACAATTTGAACAAAAAAAAAAATATATATATATATGTATATAAATGTATTTGCGTTCAATTTTCAAAGTAAACGTAGCAGCACATAGATGGTAGAAAATTTCAGGTCACTACGTTCAATCGGTACATTCGAGCAAAAATTCTACGGACAACTTGAGTGAATTTCGTGGAACAGGACAATCAAAAATTTACGAAAAATGAAAAGAGAAGAAGAAATAAAAATTGCAATTTACCGAAAAGGCGTTGGGCGTTGGCCTAAAGAAACTAACTGCGTCATGCGAACGCATAAGCATCCGGTGAAGCGTGCGTGAAGTGGGAGTGAGCAAAGTCAAAAATATCCATTGAGAATTTAAAAAAGAAAACTGCACCCGCACCTTTGGTATTTCGTATTTGCGAGCGCGGGATGAACGCGACGGTTGTTATTATTTCGCGAAATTTGAACACAGAATTCAACGACCATGGTTATTGAACGGAATCCCGAAATTCGGAAATTACTGAATTACAAACTGCACTAGGGGAAATCAGTGATGCAAAAAAAATCAAAACTGCTGCAGTTGTTTTATGCAGAGAGAGGAGAAGAGAGACAGAGAGAGAAATAGAAGACAAAACGAGGAAACAAGACCTGCGGCGGTTTTTTATGGTACAAACACATGTTTGCTTCAATTTCGAACCAAGTCGTTAAACCTACTACTAGGTACATACCTACAATGGTGAATAAAAAAATTTCAAACTGCCACCACTCGATGCGCTCAAAAGTATAGAAAGTTTCATTTGTCAATAAAAAACGCTTGACTGATGAACATAATGAGAAACAATTTTTTTATTACCAAGTCAACCGATTTACTTCACTTGGACCAAGAAAAAAAATGTTCACCCACTCGCATTGCACCCAGTAAATATATTTTATTCAATCATTGTACACATTTAGTTGGCAATATATTAAGAAGTAATTCATTAACTTGGATCAGATTGAAAATAACTTTCTCAATAGTGGAAAATATATTTGATAGCGAAGAAGATAACTAAAGAGAAGAAAAGAAAAGTGTAGGTGATCAAAAGAGAGAATTCAAAAGAGGCACTCATTCTAAATTCCTCCAAATAAAGCCTTATTGGTTGAACGGTTTCTTATGTACAACTTTTGAAATGTACAGAAAATTAGTGTTCTTTTGTATACTTTATCCTCTTAATTTAAGAAACGAAAATATATCTAGGGGTAAAAAGAGTCTGCTGACTGTATAATATAGGAGCCGTTTGTTAAAACGAATGAAAAAAAAAATTAGAAACGATCGTGCAGATACGCTGTACGTGAGAATTTTTCCTCGTTTTCTCGTAGTTTCCCGATGTAGGTATACGTGGCTCCTGCATCAATCCCCTAGCGGATGCAATTCTTCCTCTAGTAGTAGGCTAGTCCTATATTTATAGGTAATCTAAGGGTATAAGGTATACACGGAGGTTCGCGTGGAATCTCGAAAAGCAACTGGGTTTAATCAAGCTCCGGGTTCTGATACGAGTCAGTCTCTGAAGGAGAAAAAAAAAAAGAGCTGGAATAGTTAACGAAGCAACGAGATAAAAATGTAAGAAGAGGAATAAAAAATTAAAAAAAAAAAACACCTAATTCTAATATAAACGCGGAGGATACACAACATTTACTCGGAAATCACTGTATATGAAAAATCGATGCTGATATAGTACATTGTGTACCAAGGGCCCAAAACACTATTTTTCGAGTGTGAAATTTGCAGTACGAGCCGAAGGCGAGTGTACTGCATTCACACTCGCCAAAATAGCCTTGCGCCCGTGTTGCACACGATTTTTTTCTCAACACCTGGTCGCAAAAATGCCTCTTTTTCAGGCGGGGGGGCGGGCGCAAAACGGAATTTTGCGCCCGAGGGCCGAAAAGATCTGTTTTGCACCGGCTCAAGAGGTATGAAAAGTGGCATTTTGCGACCGGGTGTGAGAAAATTTATTTTCTTCATATTCTTTCGAGAAACCAACAAAAAAAATCAATGAACATCACGCGCCCTGGCAGAGCGATAGAAATGAGATTTTGAAGAGAGAATAAAAAAGAAAGAAGACAATCGTTGAGGCGATCTCGGTATACCCGAGGCATCCCCTCGTGAAAAATCCAGTGGCACGATAGAGATTGAAAAACGCAATTCCATTTTGTAAATGCGTAATGCGTGGGGTGCCGATGGGATAGGAACTCGTGTCTCCGCCTCTGCAGGTATCACAGCTCAACGATTAGTTATTTAGGATCTTGAAATTCTCCACCTTTTCCTTGTGCAGTATCCCTGTACCGGCGATCGTGCCCCCGGCCTATCCGCGAAACCCTGAACAACCGACCTCTGCCTTATCATGTATCTACCCCTTCAAGATTTCGCGAGGTGCAGCCGGCAGAGATCGTAGAAGCTGTTGCAGTGTCTACGCCAAGTTCGACTCTCGTTGAAGAAAACGTATCTCACGAGAAATATGAATGAACTGTTTTTGAAAATTACGAACTGAAAAAATTTAGAGGAAATTAGATTTGAAAAAAAATCAAAACTGCCAAAAGTCATTTCCCTACCCCCGAAGCATTGAGGGCTTCATATTCTAGTTTTTTTTTTTTTTGCTTACATGTATACTGAGAAATAATTCGAATTCTAGCGTTCTTGAAGCTGATTTGCTGTAGATTCAAGTAATTTTAGACCCTTCTGAAGGAATTGTATTATCAAAAGTAAATTGTAGTCTCGATAGCCCTGTGACATGCGATATGTGCTACTTTCTGTTAAAATCTGAAAAAAAAGAAACTATCTGTCACCTTTCAAAGTGTCATGAGGATAAATTACTTCCACTCCTTCTTCTTGCTAATATCTCACTTCCGGTTCCGTCTAGGTGACGAATGACCGAGACTCGATTTAAATCTTTGTGATTATACCCCTACAAACATGGTCGTGACAATTTATAGCTCACAATCAACCATTGGAAATATACACACATCGAAATTTCAGGCTTCAAGGCGATATTACAGGAATCAGGTAAAACAATTGAAAAACTCTGCTGGGAATTTTTTTCAATCTTTTTTTTTTTTTTGTACAGCAAGAAATCTGAAATTATAGATCGATTATATTGCGTTGAGGACACAGAAATAATAAAATATGCTAAAAGTCTCTCGGGAACTTGATTAATTTCATTAATTTATCCAGACCGTTTTTACTCTCTATAAAATGCTAATTAAGCTGAGTCACGTTGAAGCCTTGATTGTGTTACTTGAAACTTGCAGTTATATGTGCAGGATTGTGAGCGGAACAAATCATTGCTAATTGTGACTGAATCTTTTCATCCGTTGGAAGAATTAATATGCGGTAAAAATCAGTTTCTGACAAAATAAAAAATTGAAAAACGATTCATCCAGCGCCATTACGTGCGTGTAACATCATCCCGTTACGCTACTCACATGACGGAGCAAAAGATACAGTCTCTATTATACACACAATGAAAGCGGTATAAGAGACGCGAGGGTAGGTTTCAATTAATTAAGTGACCAACCCCAACGAAGCAGAGCCACGGGACGAACCTTCGTCGGTCCGTCGCGACTCGAGGGACACAAGCGCTTTTCATGTGTCTCTTCGGTCCCGCTGTAGAAACTCAATTAATTTGTAGAGAAATATAGAAGAGTATAAAACAAATAATAATAATAAAGTATAGAGAGAAAAATGATCATATTGACGGCCGCTATTAATAATGTCTTATGTTTTCGTTTCCATTTGGAAAAGACCTATCTGAAAATGGCTCGGGGTAAAAGACTTATCTGCTATGCTTATACACAGGACTTAAGTCTTTTACCCCGAGCCATTTTCAGATAGGTCTTTTCCAAATGGAAACGAAAACATAAGACAATATTAATAGCGGCCGTTGATATAGTCACGTGGAACTAATCCGTGTAACGTAAAACGTGCAGAAAATGTTTTGCGAAATTGACACGTGGGAGGCTGCTAGGTCAGAAGAATAATGGGCTAGACTAAACCGGATATACAAAGTCTATCTCATACTAACTGAACTTGAAGCGACGTAGAAAGACGGATTACCTTCCCCAGCTGTAAGGCACGTTACTACAAATACTTTTTTTCTTCTATTTTTTTCTTCTCAAGACACTATTTTTAGATCCAGCTCTCTGGGGTAGCCCCGAATCGCGGGTTTCTGATACACCGCCCACGAAAAACACACAATACCGACATCCGCGTTTTCTCTCTCCTCTTAAGTCTGACAAACTTTTAACGCCCGATCAAATTATCCACTACATATACGCAGGATATAGGCGCGCAGAATGTTCGACTATTTGAAACGCGGAAATAAATGACAGTTTGAAATTAGTTTTATAAAAATCCTATGTCTCTTTTAACTAATTTAACTAACCGTGATTATCCATCGTTGAATGAATTATGTTGTATGAACATAAAGCGGACTTTTATTACACTTTTGAAAAATCTCAAACTCCGTTGAGAGCAGCTGAGGATACTTGATAAAACGATCTTCTAATCAACTCGTTATTTAATAAGCAAAAAAAATAAATAAATAAACGAAATTGACTCTTCTCTCTCGTACTAATCGTAGGTCGAATATATTGTGGCAATAAAAATGGATAGAAAATTACATGAAATTTCAAAGGATTTGAAAACGAGCCTTTTTTCTGGTTGTAACAATATGAGGCCATCATCGATCTGATGAGATTCGATCCAGATGGTTTCAAACCGAAGCCAAGCCAACGTAAGACCCGAAAAAGTCTCCGTTTATGAAAATAACTACTACTAAGCATCCATTTGGGGTGATTTTACGTCAATTATTCGCAAGGAAAGGCGAATTCGACCTCGACTCAATCAATTCCGTCACGAATTGAAAGAAAAAAGCTGATTCGAAGATAGCATACCAGAAAACAACTCCAGAAACTCCATTTTGCAAAAAAGACTTTCATTTTTTCAATATTGATTCTATAATATTGATTTGAATCGAGCTCCTTTCGGAGTTATTGATCAAGGCTACGACAATAATTTTGATCAATACGAATCCTACGATCAATATTTGTTCAAATTATCCAATTCGTGAAACCGTGAAATCTTTGCCAAAATTGTAGGGTATTCGAAATGTCGTATGAAACGTCCCATTGGATCTTTCGAATTTTCTTTTCGTTTATTTCTCCATCTTCTCGCTCCCTGTTTTGAAAAAATCAATCATTCACTCGATCCGAACTCTAGTGCACGCTGCGTATGATCGACAAGGTGTCAATCAGTGACGTCGGTCGTGCCATCCGCTACTGACACGTGTCATACTTATTCGGAGTCAAAAAAAAAAAAAATACACCGAATGAACAGAAAGATCGTTTCTTCACCTCTCGAACCCTGACCCTTTCTTTCGACAGGCAAATAGAACACAATAATATCACAATTTCTAACGATATAAAAGGGACTGATGGAAGGGACAAAGTGGATGATAAGGAACTGAGAATATTTTCCACTCATTTATTCTTGAACGGAAACATTAAATAATAAATTTTCTACCACACATGCATTAAAAACTCGTGTTTTTTTTTGCCCTCCTTAACGGAATGGAAGTCACAGTTTTTTGACCGGGGAAATAAACCGGGGAAAAAACTTGCCAGAGGGAAAATAAAACTTTGGCAACAGGGAAAAAAAAGTCTCGTAACCATAGTAACGGTGAAATAAACCAAGAAAGTGCTGACTCAAACCAAGATCGCGCATTTTGCAGAACTCTTCTTCACTCTCGAAGTGCATCTCGTTCTTCAAAATCGGCGCACGACAAAAAAAGCTTGCTTCCTTTCCTTGGTGTATAAGATACTGTAAATACTTCAAAATAGAAACGAAATTGATAAATTTTTTTTCAAAACATGAATACTTCATTTTCAGTCGAGTTTGCCCACTTTGTCTTGGTATAGGTATATATTTGAAAGAAGCCCGATGATTATCACTTAATAGGACGAGAAAAAGTTTTCTAATTCTATTTGTTCGGTAGTATGAAAAGCTAAGGGTACGGCGAGGAGAGAGATAGAGATAGAGAATCGTTCTTTGTCCGTAGTTCGCGTTTCGTTATACCAACCCAAACGCGATAGCTGTGTAAGATGCTTATCGCAAGTCCGCAGAGAGATTCTTACAAAGTTAAGACTCACCCAAGTTTGGTAAGGAGGAGGGCAGAGGCTGGGGCGGGCGAACGCAGGAGGGGCCCCGTGATATCCGCTCAAAGTGGATGGAGGTTAAAAATAAAGAGGGAACTCACCTGGAACAAAGAAAGTGAAAATAATGATTTTAAGAATAAAACCTAAGGAATTAGTGTTCTGCAATGCTGCCCCTCGATTTTCCACCCCTGAGGGTTACTATTCTCTTTCACCCCGCATTAATTAAAGCCTCACGACCAGCGATCCCGAAAAAAGAAGACCGAACAAAAAAAAAGTATTCCCCAAGACCGGAAATTCATTCCCCACTGTTTACGATATACATAAATAAAAAAGACACCCCTTACACGTCGCACTTTTCGCATGGTACATGCGCCCGGATAACTATGACGTAGTTGGTAACGCGCGGGCGTCAATTTGTCAGACAATCACCCGGGGCTCGCTCGTCGGGCTCGACAATTATTAATAAGACCTCACGATTGCTCCCGGTGTAGGGCAACCCCTTTCACCCCTCCGGTTTCCCCCAAAGTCTGAGAGTCTGGCCATCGCCAACGGCGCCGTCAAGAGACCAAGAACGTTTAAGAATTCAGTGCAAAAGCGTGGTCGAGGGGGAACCGCGCTGACCAAGGCCGTTATTTCAGAGTCTAGATACTATATGGAGCGCGAGATTCGTCGGGACTAAATTTTTTGCAATTTTTTATCACAGGCTCTTTCTCATTTTTTTTTTTTTTTGGTTAATTTTTTTTTTCTGTCCAAAACAGCTTTTCTACGCCACTGTGACTCCCGTACAGTCGGTGTGATAAATTTTTCTTCATATATACGGCGAGGGGTTCGTTTACGACTGTGTAACAACACGAACATGGGGAACATGGAGAGGGGTTCAACGAGGGAAGAAAAATTGCCGTTTCTGAATTAAACCAACCGCGATTCGGTCTTCGTTGGGGAAGAATAGGCGTTAGTTTGGTTTACTTTGAGCAGGTATTACCCGATTGCTAGAAATGATAGCCGCAGCGTGTCTGCCCCAACCGAGGGATCAAGTTTTATTGTGACGTTTATTGAACCGCTTAGATTACGCTACCCTTCTCAGTTCTAATTATCCTAACCTCGGCTTTTAACGCTGTAAGAAACCACAAAACACTGAAATATTGCTGCAGAATATGCTATGAAAAAGGCTAGAGAAAATTATCTGATGAGACTTTTTTCTTCTCTCAGGCAGTAAAGTAGTCGCGGCCATTCATTCTTGCGCTAATTTACGTGATACAAGGTCTACGCGAAAATAGCGGAATTAATTTGCGAGGAATTAAATTTTTTTAATTTATTTCTGAAAAATGGAAGAAATAAAATGATATTCAAGAGACAAGACTTCGTCTATATATAGGATCCATAGATCGTTATCAGAGTTTCGGAGGCTCTTGAAATAAAAATCAAAGGATAAGAGACACTCGAAAGTAAAGTGAAGGCGAGATTATCGCGGATAATAAGTCTTGCAGATTATTTAAAAAAAAAAAAAAAGATTTTAAAGTTCAATTCTAAGGACGAAAATAGTCGTACTAATCTTGATCGCTTGACAAAATTCGGCAAACAGACAAGATACCAAAAGTCTGACACGATTGATATTTGGAACTGTCAATGTTAATCGAGTTCACACCTAGAGCGATAAAAATTGAAAACTTCTCCAATTATTAGTATTTTCAGTCGAAATTCATTGTATGTCCTCAGTGTACAAGATCGCATTCATAAAAACCATAGTCATCGATTCATGACCATTTTTGGAGTTGCTTAGATCGACGGAATCCCCTCGAGTCGTCGTCGTCAGATTCGACAGAAATTTGTCCCGTTTAACAGCGGTGCGGAGAATATCGAAAGCATTTGAATGTTCATCACCCCTGTACTCGTTAGCGCCCATCCATCTCGGTAATTAATATTCCCCTTGCATTTCGTCGAGTATTGAAGAATGAGACACGAGGCAAAATGCGACGACGACGAGGACGTTTATGGCGGTGACGTCAGAACGTGCCACGTGACAAACCGGTGGTCATCCTAGGACAGTGAACTCACGCGTTCTCACTCCCAGACACACCGCATAACACTCGGTAAATTGACAAGAAGACGATACTGGCTTCGGACAAGGGGTTCACACGACTATGCACTTTAATCCCTCCACGATATTGGATTATACGTCCGGCGAGTGAGTGCAGATTCGGCTCTGCTAACCTGCGAAAGTATTCTGAACATGGAGGAAAGAAGCATAAAAATGATTCTTAATCGTCGTAAAACTCAGTAAAGATTTATGCCGTAATCAACGTTGGCTAAAGTTAGATGATGTCGAGTAAACTGAACCGGAAATAGAACCTTGAACCAACGTCACGGTACGAAATGGAACGACAGATGAAGAAAAAATGTCGTCGAGGGGTCCGTTTGGCAGTATCGGAAGAAATACGGGCTCATTGACATGTGACCCAGAAAATTGAGTGACCAATGCTCATCTCGCCTCTCGTCCCGGCGAGTATTGTTCAACGTTACACTGAGGAAGAAAAAAGAGGCAGAATCGGCGTATGGGGAACGGAATACGGCTTGCATATCAAGATATTAGAGGTCTGGAGGATGAGGGAGCAGCTGTGGAAACGGAAGTGTCTGGATACGGTCTACAGGGTGCTCAAACACCCACCTGACCCTCTCGTACTTCACGACGCGACGTTCAAGGCGTTCTCCGACAGTCCATCATTAGTTTCACTTTCTCGCGTTTTGATACGAATCTACCCTGGATATGGTTTCATTTATCGCAGCACACGTACTATTCAGTTGTTTTCCTGGAAATTTATAGTCTTCCTTTAGGTATTGACATCATTTGGTTCTGAATTTTGAATGACACACTCAATATTGTTTATAAACGTCTAACCTTGCTATCCTCCAGTCCTATAATGATAAAGGCTTTTTTTCTATCGGATGGACAAAAAACAATTTCGAAAATATGGCTTGTTTGGAAAGTTCGGCACTACGTCGATTTTTAGAAGTAAGCTAAAGTTTCCTTTAAGAAACTTGAATGTCGATGAGCTCGTGATAAAATGACTGTATTTGGCAATTTTGCAGTTCACATTTTTCTGGTCAAAATTGGAAGAGATATTCTAAAAATAGCGATTCATCTAATGTAAAGACTTATTGAACGCCACTCTAACGGTTATCAATGATTCTTCACTTCGTATTGGCATCGTCATCGATGTGAAAACTAAATTTGCAGAAAGTCCTTTTCTTTGGTTCTGGTTTCAATTTACAAATGTTAACAATTCATTTTACATTCAAGTAAGCACTATAAAACGCAAAACGATTACCCAAAAATTTCGTTGTCCACATGAGTTGGCTGATCAATTAATATTTGTTTATTAATCACTTAATATGATTATTGACTTTAATGACGTTTTTTTTTTACGAATGTGAAACCCACAGACCATGGTAACGATGAATTCGACCAGAACAGAATATAAATGAGTACACGTTAAAAAATGTTGTGTACCAGAAAATGCACTCAAACCTTCGTATTGATTTGTGTTCATTCGATCAACACTCCGGTTATTAAACGAACAGAGAAATTTGCTGTTGCAAATAAAACAAACGTTGAAATTCCCACCAAATTAAAACAATACTTTAGTGAATATTTTGAAACACGATATTTGTTAATGTTTAGAGGAATCAAGAATTCTTTAACTGTAATTAGCAACGAAACCCCCCATTTATTATTCTTTAATGAAAGTCTAGGAAATAGCTTGAAAGAATTCACAGAATTTCACTAAACATGGGAATCTAACCTTCAAGAGAAAGAAGATTTATTAGCAAATGCTTAAGTCCTACAAAATTAAATATCAGCATTACCATGGGGTAACAAGGCGTCAAGTTGAAGTAACAAACAAAAAAGAAACCAACTCAACCCATTCGTACATAAATATTTATTTACCTTCTTATTTGCGTTTAACTATGAATACATCGCAATTCTCATTTCTCAAGAAATATACCATCCTAGACGACGGTCTCTTCCTCACCCATGAATAAATTATAACTTTATTGGTAAGAACAGTTTGGGAAAACGGGCGTCTGTTGTTTCATTAGTATGGAAATTCATTTTCGAGAGATCGTTGCTCCTAGGTATGGTGTATCACCCACATTGCCCCCCTCCCCCCTTTCGTCCCGTTATTAATTACGTCGTTTCGGTGTCAGCACTTCTGATAAGAGAGGCTTTAAAATCGCTGTCATAGGTATATAGAAAATTAATAGAAATTCAACGTTGTGCATAGATTTACACAGCAAGCTCTATATCTTTCTCTCCATCGTTTAGCTGTCACAACAACAATCAAGGGTTATAATGACATCGGTTTTACCATACCGTCCCACTCCCGGCGTCTACCGCCGTAATTATATCCCACACGACACGTCAATTTCAAGCTCAAACCCCGAGGATAATTAGCCGGTTGCACGTCTGAAAAATAATTATATATCATACATATTTCACGTCTGCATTGTGAGCATGAAACAAACACACGACGTTGCGGTATATCTCCTTGTGCCATCAGTCCCTGGCGCCGAGTCACCCCAGTGACGTAACGTTGCAATTGGAAACAATAAATGTTCGATTCATCTTAATGAAACGGGTCGATAGCAGAGGTCGAAGACGTTACAGCTGTCAATTAAACAAACCGGCGCCATCTGTCGCGGACATTCGAGACTCGTGTTAGATCGTAGATTGAAATCCTCGCAAGGACTTGTCAATTATACAATAATTAATCAACGAATAATGAGAAAACATTCTCACACTGGTCGAGCGAGAATATGAACTCGCGTGAATAGCTGGATGTCGAAGATAAAAAAGAGGAGAATTAAAACCCGATCAACATTCTGACAGGCTGTTTGAAGTAGACGAAAAACGTAAAAAGAGCCAAAGGCAAATTCCTTAACGCGATATCGATATGGCTAAAAAAATGCAAATTAGCTCGTTGTAAAAACATAAACGATCACGTGTTTCTCCGCAAATAATCCCGTAGTCAAATATAGCCACATATGTACAGAAATTCTATATCAAATTAACGTCTGGTCGATCATTTGCGGTCCGAGGCTAGACCAACAAAGCTTCGTTTCTATCCGATTAGAAGACATCCTTTGAATGACAATCGCACGGTCCTTTCACAGACATGCTCGAGTCGAGTGGCCTGTGACCTTGTCATTCTCCTTTTAATGAAAAAGTCCCCTCATTTCTTCTTCCAAAAGGGAATATAATTCTACGATTCTTTAATGACGAATATAAAAATGATGATTATCGTTTGGTTAAACTTATTAACATCGCTCAGAGAATGTAGATTGTAGACAATACTCTCGGGTTACGTAATTGCTGGGTGCGTGCGTCTCGCTGATACTAAGAGCCCGCGAATTCCATACCGGATTAAGAGACTGGATAGAAACGTTAGACAAGTGAACCACCTTGACCTCTCAAATAATGAGAGGTTCGTCCCGGACCCATGATCGACGGCTGATGCCAATGGTCCTTTGATTTTAGACCAGATTAGTGTTAAATGGGCCGGGATTATCATCAAAAGTATCAGCCTCCTCGTCGATGGCTAATTACAAGACCCAGGTCTACTAAGAGGTTCGCCGCCACTTGTTGAAGACGTACGCTTTCTGTGTATAGATAGGACAGCTTCAGCGACTGAGAGCAGGTTCTTATATACCTGATTGGTGCGTCGGTACAGTCAATACCGAAAGTATCAGGTCTGGTGTTTCGTTACAGACATGCGGCACCATCGATTTATTTTATTTATGCATCGCTAGACAACGACCAAATATTCAGCCAATAATTACGACACCGATAAAAGACGCTTCGGGTGTTATTAACCCCTTCAATTCAGCGGTATAAAATTACGTGGCAATTGACCCCCAGGCTCTTTCAACAGCCAATTGAACATTTCAACGTTGCCAAGTCACTCGATGCACATCATGATGGTCGTGTTGATTCAGAATGGAGTAGAATTTTGCTTCAATCTGCGATTCGCAAAAACTCATGATATACTGGAATTGATTTTTGAGTCTCGGTCTTTTCGCCTTAAGGGGAGGCTCTACTCGATTGTTACCGACATTCAGATATCTCCGAATATCTAAGTCCACGGAAGTAAATCGCAAAATACAGCTCTGTAGCGGAATTCTACACGTGATTCCGCACAGATATGTCCAAAAATATTTTGGATTCACTAAAAAATGGAGGAATGGCATGGTTTCTACGAAGTCATGATAGTAATTTCGTAGAAACCATGCCATTCCTCCATTTTTTAGTAAATCCAAAATATTTTTGGACATATCTGTGCGGAATCACGTGTAGAATTCCGCTACAGAGCTGTATTTTGCGATTTACTTCCGTGGACTTGGATATTCGGAGATATCTGAATGTCGGTAACAATCGAGTAGAGCCTCCCCTTATGTCGATTGAAGATCTATACATAGCAAGACGGATGATAACGTCCGTTTTGAGAATCCAAGGCTGAGCTAATGTGACGTGGTTACGTAACCTCGTCTCGAATTCAACGAGCGCGGTTTATTCTCTCTTGTTCTTCAACAAACTCCTTGCTAGAGACCGGAAATGCGGTTAATTGTGGGTAATATCTAAGACAGTCACGTATAGGGGACGTGACACGGAGTCGCAGAACCAGCGAGGGAGGATCGAAATGAAAAATCGGGAGATATGCATTCCGCGTACCGTCCAAAGGACCCAGAAAATTCCACCAGAAAGGAACATCAACCAGACCAAATGAAAGAAAAATTGATCGACACTCTCTTTCTCGATCTTTGCAAGAAGGTCGATGGGATCAAACTTCAAACTGACCACATTGTGCCGCATGGTACCAAAAACAGTCAAACCTTTTCTTGACCATTCTTGACCAAGTTCCTCTGACCATTTCTCAAATTCTCTTTTTCTTTTTCTGACTTTTCGGACCACCTTGTAGAGATTCTTTCCTCACTTTTCTCTGACATCAAGGTTCTTACTGGCCAGTGGCCACTATCATCGAGTACCGACAAAAGATAGGAGAATGAGATCCGCGATGTGGAAGACCGGCCATTCAATTCTCGATTCTGTGTAATGTATTTTCTCAAATTGGACGTTTCGCAGTATAAAGGTACCAAAAGCCCGAAGTCCAGAGACAAAGGTTGGCGGTTGCCAGTTCCAGATTGAACCTAATATTTCAAGGAGCGTCAGACACATTTCGAGAAACGCGTCATGCTCTACGCTGAGCTGCCCAATGACAGGCGATTCTCTGTATCATGTTCACAATCATCTCTTTCAATTCTTGAGAGACCCCAACGTAATATTTTCAGTTTTCCTTGTAAAGTATGTCAAAGGGAGTGTCCGACCAGTGAGTTGCCCTCCACCGCCGCGCTGCCCCGATGCCATTGACCACAGCTTGGAGGGTCATGGCCAACCTTCCAGCCACTCTCTCGGTGCTCGACTAGATATACTCAAACGAACTTGAAGAGGGTAAGGAGTACAGACGGAGGACTGTCTATACCTGCTGGTAGAACACACCTACGCATTGTGTTAAAAACCTCGAGGCTGAAGGACTCCTCGAAGATTGTGGTGTATACGACAATGCTATGTAAGCCAGTGGTCGAACTGGTTCAGAACCGGTCCCAGCAAGAGATGCGCTTCATGTGAGAAAGCTGTGGAATTTAACCGTAGGGAAAGTCTGCTCCAAAAAGAAAAAGACGACGTGAAAGAAAAGTTGAATTTTGTAGATTTTTCTGACCGGAAGTACGGATGTGAGTCTACCGGAAGAACTCTCGCGCGTATCTTGATTTTTGCTTTCGGTTACCGAGCCGAGACGACGCCGCCTCTATTACGTGCCTCTACATAAGATTACGAAGTAGCCAGTGGCCAGTCGTCCATTCTCTTGGTCAATGCCCCGAGACCCACGAGCCGGTGCGGTGTCTGGAAGGCGAAGAACGAGACGCGGTGCGGTGAAGAAGCTGGCTCTGTTCATGATGGAGGTAAGAAACGGGGAAAGTAATTTATGGAGAGATGGAAACTCGCTGATTAACCAATTACGGAGTAATGAGATATTAAACTGGGTCTCTGAAGTTAGAGGCAAATGAGAAGTAACAACGCCCTTAATTATTTTTCGTGTATTTTATAACCTGCGCACGCGGGATATTGCGCAGCATTTGTTCAAGTTCAACGGCTATTCGAAACAGCAAATACTCAATGATTTCAAAATTCTGTCGAGATAGGATCGATAAATATATGTATATGGTCAATGTTTCGACGAAAAATCAACACCCTTTTAGGATATTTTTTTTTCCTTTCTATAATTTTGATAATTCCGAATGTCATGATATTGTTTCTTTCTTAACTTCAGTTTCACTCACGAACAACAACAAATTGAACTATTCGATAAATTTCTGAGTTAAGTCGGTCGATTAAGATCGATGGAATCCTCATTTTTTCTTCTTTTTTCTTTTATCACGCTGCTGATAGGGAAGAAAAAAATGTTGTTATATTTTATTCAAAAGTTATTTTGTGGGATACTTGAAACGAAAATTGAAAGAGAGAAAAGAGAGAAGAACAAGAAAGAGGAAAAGGTTGCGATTGGGAGGAAAACAACAATCTGAGGAAATTCAATCGAGATCCTCCCCCATTCTCGACCCTTAGGCCCTCTATTCCCCGAAGAGAACACACTCCCAGTCCACAATGAGGGAGAAAACTGTGAATAACTTGAATCTCGATTACCCAGGTCCAGTAACTTGTTGGCCCTCGACGATTTTCAACGGCTTGAATCGAATCGGGGTGGAGAGACAGAACCTGGAAAACCCTGACCATAACCACGTCGCGTCCCAATATTTTTCCTCACGTTCAGATTAGGGTGAGGATAAAAATAAAATGAAGAATAAAAAAAAAGAACCCGTAGGAAAGTTTCCTGTGGGGAGTTTTTTTCTTCCTACTATGACAAATCTGCGCTGATCAAATTTTCACAACTTGAATGGCTTCAATGCCGTGAGGTCTGAGGTAGAAGTCGAGACGTTATTTCTTTTCTTTTTTTCATCTCTCATTCTCGCAGCGATATTTCTCACCCTCGGGAGGAAAAAATATATATCCCGGGGTATTAAAACCAGGAATGAGCCGGAACGAACCAGAGATGACGGTTCAAGATGAATTCCTCGGTCTCACTGGCGGCAGCAGGAGGATAGTTAACAATCCGGTCTCAAGTCTGGCTTTAACCCGGCTTGCTTCGACCCTATCCCCTGAAACTCGCCATCCTCGATCCTGCGGAATAAAAAAGTAACTTTCTCTGCCGAAAGTATAACCCTCAAAGTCTGATCCCAAAATTAACCGTGTGGGCTAACCAAGTTTTTCGTAACATAAAATCGCAAAAAAAAAAAAAAAATGCGTAGAAAATATAAAAACTTTCTGACGAGCTGAGAAAAAACCAAATTGACAAGAGGTATTCGAATTTTCACGATAAAAGATTCCATTTATCTCGAAAATTTCGCAAGTGGATTATATATATATATAAGAGCCGATAAAATCAGGAAGATGTCATTTTCTTCGTAATTATAAAGCTTT
This sequence comes from Euura lappo, assembly GCA_018257835.1. Taxonomy (NCBI): domain Eukaryota; kingdom Metazoa; phylum Arthropoda; class Insecta; order Hymenoptera; family Tenthredinidae; genus Euura; species Euura lappo. The sequence goes on from JAEUYN010000720.1 coordinate 127,095, forward strand.
GATACAGCCGATTTTTTTTTTGTAAATGAAGATTTGACCCAAAAAATATTCTAATCAAATTTTAGTTCTTCTCGTGATTTTCAGATACGTTATTGATAAAAGCTTTCGTCATAATGATACCAAGATATTAGTGTACGAATTTAGAAATTGTCTGACAAAAACAGTTTCAGAGTAATCATGGGTACCATTTTTCACTGGCACTCTTCACAAGCTCTAGTCCAGCCAAATTGGAAATTTTCTCTTTTAGTTTCATCTGCCGATTTGGTTTTTCTTCATTGTCAACAAATTTATTGTTTTTTAAAGCCGAAGTACGCGCGGCAGTGCCTGGAGGGTGGTGTGTGTTTTAATTAAGCAAAATGACCCGAGAAGACAAGACCGCGGGTCTCGCAGCGTTGTTGTGAGTTGACGTAGTACCTGAAACTCTGGAATTTATTATTATCTCTGGTACTACTCGGTTTTTTTATTCCCATGAAGAATGATTCCGGCACTGCAAACGACTCGTGATTACACGCCTCCGGAGATTCGTCCGGTTGCAGTAAGTTATTCTGGTAGTAAATACTGCAGCACTCGTTTCTTTATTCTCGTTTACATAAAAAAAAAAAAAACAGAAACCAAGTTCTTTATTATTCGAGGAATACATACGTCAATTTTTATGAGAGTGAAAAAAGAAGGCATCCGGTTCATTTACTAGGCTTCGATTCTAAAGACAGAAGAAGTATATAAATTGGATCGAATAATTTGACCCGTGCATAGAATCGGTTTTTACCCAACGTAGGGTTGAAAAGTCTCGGCTTAGGGGGATTGAACCTGGGTATTGGGCGGACCCGAACCACCGGGGCAAAGCTGTTTAACATTGAAAAGCTACTTACCACGGTCGGAAATACAAAAGCGAATGACGTGACTCGGTCGGAATCCGTACGTACGCAGAGCTGAGGTGAGACGAAAGGGGGAAAAAAAATGGTGAGTCTTTTAATTAACTTCTACAGAATTTTAGTTAAAACATCCGTGAGGTCGACTAACGTGACTAACCACAAGTTTGAGGCCAGAAAATATGAACGAAATTTTCTCCAAAATTCCTTTTCTGATTCCGACATTCTTCGCATCCTATTCATGTCACTAGATTCTCGGGTTCAACGGAAAGCAGTCTCTATGATGTATCCAACGCGCATTGTTTGCCCGTTTATTTCATGGTCGTAAGACCCGGAGCCCTCGGGGCTAATGTATACGTTAGTTGTCGCAGAGTGTAGCGTCTATGTGTGTATGACGTATACCGAAGTCATGAAGCGAGGTAGAGGTAGAGGTAGAGGTAGAGATGGAAGATAGGATTCTCTCTCGTATCTGAACCCAAGGCCTCGCCACTGGCACTGGCACTGGGCCTGACACTGTTGTATGACGGTTCGAGAGAAACGTGCCTGTACACTCACTTGAATGGACGTACGTATAGATATACCTATGGGTACAAGAAGTATCCACACGCGCGTGTCTATGGGACCAAATCGAATAATTATCCTCTAAAAGTCGTTCCGCAACGCAAACGACGAATTTAACCTCGTTTGCAATTCATCCGAGGCTGAGGTTCGGAACGTTGACAAAAGAATAAAGTTTCTAAAAAAAAAAAAAACTGATGAATCGAGATGAACATTACGTACGAGTCACGAATCCAACGAGACTTTAAATAGTAGGATTTGAAATTGCATCAAATGTCACAATGATAGACAAAAAAAACAACAGTTTTTACTCAATATCGTAAAAAAAGAAGAACACGCGAGGGTTTGTGGTAAATTATACCCTAGCTCCCTGAAAAATGTTTATTTTGTCGAAAGGAACAGTTCATCAGTGGTTTAAAATATGATACCACAACAAACAGGCGTTAAAAGGTGACCTTTTCAATGCCTGTGCCGGAAAGAGGTAATTCCTCCTGTTTCGTATTAAAGACACGATTGTGATATGAATATTCTAATTGTCATGAGATACTATCAAATGATTGAGAAACGTGAAATGGTCGCAGGGATACCCGAAGTAGCAGCACTTATCGTTAGGATGCTGTTACGAGTCGGAATCCTTAGCCAACGGCGTTAACAGCGCAGTGACGCTGAGCCCCGGGCTGACTTCATCATCTGATGCAGTCCTGGCTGAGGAATAACAATGCGGTTTATAGATAATGTAACGATTTCTGTACCCCCATCGCAACATCAGTTGTTTTAGGTTTCAGTTTTGTGTGATTCAATTGATTTTGATCAAGCCCACAAATATCCTCGATAAGAAGCGGTGAGATTAAATGTAAAAAGAAACTGTAACTTATAATTTTGTTTTTTGTTTCCATTCTAGAAGCTCGTTGAATCGGTTTTTGTGATTGTCGGTCATTGCGGTATGAGAACGAACAAAAATAAAAAGTGAAAGTAAGCCGGTGGGTCAAGTGTACGTGAAGATTCGATGAAAGTGTGCCGCAGAAGACGAAGACGAGAAAGAGAGTGGTAACACAGATGTAACATCAAGTTATGTTCAGACCCTTACGCAATAGAATTGCATAGCGATTCTTTTCCAAAGCCGAGAGAGTGATTGTCTCCTCGAATCGGAATGTACCCACACCTCCATCGCCTACTAAATAAAACAAGAAACGGTCTATCCCTACGCCATTCATCACACCGCGTTGATTATAGTATCGAAGACAACGATTGTACAAACATAGGAAAGATTATTCACAGTACAATTCTACCTCCTCCATGCTGCGATTGCTATGATTATCTTCGACGCCGGTACATATATCATTTCCGCAATATAACCGCACCTGACTAGACGTCGCGGTCTGTCTGTAGCACAACTTGTCATTTTATTTCGCCAAATAAGAATCTGACAACCACGTGGATCCTTAATAATCATCATATTTCGTCATTTTATTGTCACAATATTCAATCATCTATAGATTTTTTTTTTTTTTGCTGCGTTTACTGATGGAAGAAAAAGAAATGTGGGATAAAAATGTGTGATTATCTCGAACCCCGAGACTCTACTCCCTTTGGTGTCTGGTCGTCGTGATTTCTCCCCGAGCGTCGAGAGATAAGCGGGTTTTAAGTTAGCCCAGAGTTTGGTAAGCGGGGAGATACGACTTTGCGAGGATACGGAGAAGAGGGAAAACGAGAGACGAAATCAACGCGTGTTCGACGTACCGGCGCGTGTTAAGACCCTGGAAACGATTTAATTAGAGGCACCGCTTGCGAGGCGGCAACACCGGCAACGGCGTCGACCCCCGGAAATTAGATCAGCTACCGGTAGTTAACGATTCTTCCTAACCACCCACCAGCTTTTGTTGCATCAAGTGGCGCGAAAATAAATCAGCAGATTTTAATCGATAAAAATAAATAAATGTTATCAATTTTTGAAAGTTCTCAATTTTTATCATCATTTTATCAAGAATATGATAAGAATTTAATAATTTTGGAGTCTTTTTTTTTTCGTTAATTATCGTCACAAGAAATATTTTATATTCACAAATTTCTCTAATTATTTGATTTCGTCAGAAAAATTACAAAATTTAAATAACGAAATTATGATTTCGACAATTTTCTAGTTGGGAAATGTTAATTCTTAAAACAATAAAAATGAACAATTTTCAGATTTCGAAAAATAACAGCCTGAAGTAATTATAGAAATTGTGAATTTCCAAAAAATTCTGTCATCTTACTCGAAATAATACGAAATCACAAATATTTTATACTCCAACAATTTTCGTGTTGCTTTTCTATAAAAAAAAAATAGAAAACAAATAATTTTTGTATTACTCTTAATACAGCATCAATGAAATTGTGTGCCAGACGCGCCTGATTTAATTGCAATCAGCGCCATTAAACTTTTCCCTTCTCTTTCCTCCCGTTCAATTGAACAAAGACTGTAGAAGGGTTGGCATTTCACAAGCAGCAAGAAGGAGGTACCCGCATCGTTTCTGACCGTGAGAGAATTCTCTGCTGTGACCTAGAGCCCAGAGACTCTTACTTTTATCGTGGCGGTTCGACGGAGCTGCAGAAAACGACCCGAGACTACGTTTTCGTTCGTCGTCCACATAGAGAGACCCTGATATCTTGATTCGTGACGATTAGGCCAAGAAACGCGAGCTAACTCCGAGTTTCACAACTTTAAAGTTTCGCTTAGGTATAGGGAGACAAGAGCCCCAAAGTCCCAAAGTTCGCGTTCACGTTCCGGAGAACTGATCCTGATAATTGGTAAGAAAACCTTTGCGGTTTATAATCGCGGCTTACATCTCTAACTCTTGTCTCCGCATCTATCAAAGGAGGAACAAACGCCACGTTCTCTCTCCTTCGCCAACCTATCTATCTACGAGTCCACGGACTCTCGGTCGCGAACTTGCAATATCCGACTAGATAAATGGATAGATAAGAAAAGTTTGAAGACCGAGAGTCGTCGTCGCTGACTAATTATGAGAAGGACGGATGATTTTTTAACGCGGTTAATCGACGGGTCAACTCTTCTATATTTCGTTTAATATATCAGGCCAATCACGTCCCACGTGCGTTAAATTGTCAGTATAAAATTACGCCTTTTTCTCGTGCAATACAATGTGTCGAGGCAATGGTACGTTATTTATGAGCCGGTGCATGAACAACGGTCAAGAAAGAAAATTATGTCCAGTTTATTGATTTAATTTTTGTATTTCTGAAAGAAACAATTATTTCACATGCTATCTGTAGGTATCCATTATAACGTTCGATCTAGAGAATAGAAAAAAATTTCAAATGTCCACGGGGATATTAGTCTCTCGACGAAAGCGAGGATTTTTCGTTTCACATTCTGCCTCGCATTCTGCAATATCTGCTGATCGTGAGATAGATTTTTAATTTTTTGTTTTTCGTTTCTTTGTAATTTCCAGTTTTTGTCAACTTATTTATTTCCTTACTTCTCGAAAATTCGATCAGGGTGACTCACTTTCGCCCAATTATATTATAGGAGCTGTGGAATTGACCTGTTTCTCTGCGGCTCATCAACAAACAAATAAAAAATTACAAAAAATTGACAAGCAATAAAATATGAATTTAAAACACAGATGTTAACGACAATTCATGTACTTTAGAACGCGGGAAGCGATTATCGCGATAATGATTAACGAAATAAATGTACAATAATATGTAAACGATAAAAAAATAAAATAATGGGCGAGTATTAATACCGGTTTGCAGGGTGTCGTCTGGGTATTGATTCGCAACGAAATAATTACTACACCCCTCGCGGGCTTTTCACCCTCGAAATTCTGCAACCACCACTACCGTTGCCTCGACAAAAGAAAAACTGAAGGACTCCGCGGGAGTCCAACTCAGACCGAGGGTTCTCTCGTTGCAAGGATAGGAATAGAAAACTTTGAGATGTGAAAAATTTGAGAGTGAAGAAAAAGGTTGCCATGACGCAAAACCAAGAAAAAAAATGTAGAGATTTTAAAGACTTTTGGAAATGAAGAAAAATTTATGCGATGCTGTAATTTCGATGATAGATTTGTAATTTTTTGTCAAATTTCGTTGGATTTTTATTAAGATGATACGTTAAAATTTTGTGACGCGGTAAGGATGTGGTCTTGGGAGGAGGACGTGAATGTACAACATTGAACATGTGTGTAGGTAGGTACGGGTGGTGGAGATTGGATTTTGTTCCAAGGTCGTCACGCTAGTCGGAACGACTCGAACACGCGCGTTGAATTAGCAGAGTTTAACGTTCTACGTTCTGCAACGTTCCCGTAGACGACGAAAAACGCGTTTCATGATCGATTATAAAATCCCTGAAACTAAACTCAACTAAACTAAATGAAATAGAACTAAACTAAGGACGATATTTTCCCGGTATTATATGTATATGTATGTAGACAGCCACGCCACTCCACTTATATATGAACAATAATTAATCGCGAAAAGATACGATAATGATGAGATAACAGAATAATGGCCACATTCAAATAATCAGAAAAATGTACGTGTACGTCAAGTTTTTCAAATAAATTTGTATAAAATTTGGTTCTGTTCGGTGGTTAAATTTTCGAAATTCGATATTTTTGTGTGGTTTTTGAACAATTATTCATCATTCGATATTTTCATTGATTCAGGGGGTCTGGATTTTTTTGGTAGAAATTTTCAAACTTCAGTGATCAGTAAACAAGATCCAATCATTCAATATTCTGTTGGATAACAAAAAAATTATAAACTTCATAACTATGATTGACCAAAAAAAAATGTATATCAATCTTCATTGAATAGTTGTGGCGATATAATATAATAAACTCATCATAGTAAGATTCAAAAAAATTTCTTGTTACGTCTAGGTGTATCATTAAAAAATATGTAAGAATATGATCGTCCGCTAGAAACAAAGAGGCAAGAAGACCGTATAATTGTAAACCGCAGGGGAATGCAGGAGGAACGTGAAAAACTCGGCAGATGTGGTCGCAACAAAGACTAGCTAAAGGTGTGCGCTTAGGTCAGGTTACGATCGTTGTCTAAGACCCGAGACAGACCTTCTCAGTAGGTACAAGGACAGGTGCGCTTTGCTCCCCCTGGGGAGAACCGGGCTAGAGAAACAGGGGGAGGGGGAGAGGGGAGGGGGAGAGAATAAGAAAGAAGTGGAGATGGAGTGGAGACTGAGTCAGTCGAGGCGGAGAAGGAGAAGGAAAAGCTAATCAGATAGAGAAAAACCGGCTATCTGTTTCACGCCCAGGTTTCTTTTTTTTTTCTCATCTAAGAAACTGAATCGAAACAGGTTTTTATTTCTACGTTCCATAATGATGGTCCGTTTTTTTTTTTTTTTTTTTTTTTTCAATATAAAAGTTCGTACGGAGTTGAATATCTACGAGCAGCTCAAGAATATTGAAGATTTAAATAAATTATACATCGAGTATTATAAGCACGACCAAAATGCAAAAGACAAAAATTACGAACTTCTCTACATTTGTGTGAATTTCGATGAAGAGGTTTTTTTCTTTCATCTATTTTGATACAAGATCGAAAAATATTATTTTATCAATTCAATTCAATTCTTAACATTACTATAAATATTGTAAATTACTGTATCTTCGTGTTCATCTAATCATAATAATAATAACATGATGAAAGACAAAAGAACAACGAACTGAGGAAGAAGAAAGAATCGCATCGAGGATCAGGAGAGAGGAAAGAAAATTGTTTTTTCCGGCACAGGCATGAACAAGTCACTTTTCGACGCCTGTTTTCGGCCCATACAGTGGCTCTTTTTATGGCTAGCCGAAAAAATTTTTTTTCGAGTAGTTGTGACGAGCAGTTCCTGACTTTTGTTGCGCGGTACGAACTGCGCATCTCAGAGCTGCCATACAAAAGTATTAGACGGCAGTTGATGCGGGGGTCGAAATGTGGACCTCAACTGGCGTCGAAGTGACTCTTCATGCCTTTGCCGGAAAAAATATCGTATGGGGCGCACCCGTAAAGTAACTGTTCGGCGAGGTTATGTTTTTAGTACTCTCCGTTGGCTTTACCTTAGGCTCGCCGGTAAAACCAACGGCTCGTACGAAAAACATAACCTCGCCCGAAAACAGTGACTTTACGGGCATGCCACATAATATACTAATCCAAGAGATCGGACAATGAAAGAGTTGTTTGCAGCGACTCGATATGCCGTTCCCATACCTGCAGTACCTACGGTACATACAACAAAACACGCCATCTTATCTAAAAGTATTATCAACGAATGGACGCGGTTTTATTTGCCGTATCAAAGCCTATATACAACAAGAGTAAAGAACACTTGTATAATAAATAGCATTACGATTTCGAGATATCAAAGTCTGCTGACTATAACGTTTCTGCTGTCGTGGAAGAGAGATTCGATCGAGTAAAAAAACAAAGTTTGAAAATTACATTTCTGTTCCGGCGATGCTTCATAAACCATATAACTAATTCCCGCAGTATATACACACAACGAAATTTCTACACCTCCCCTATACGCGAATAATAACGGAGTTCAGAGACTCCTTCGGAAATTACTATCGCGATTAACACGCGAACCACTGCGATCCAACGGAGTACCTATTGCCAGCTGGATAAGAACTCGAGGGACACCATTATCGCGGAAATCGGAGGAAATCGCTGTCGTCCGATTTCGGGAGATTGTCAGGAATTTATCAGAAATCGCGATGATATTTTTTTCACAATTATTATCATCTTTCTTTTTTATTGTTTCATTTTTGCGAGGGGGTAACCACTTCGAAATGTGGTGTCCCAACCATTTCACAACCATTTCATGGCATTTCATAAGTATTTCATGAGTATTTCATGAGATGATTGTCCCAACTATGTATTTCACAATTAGATACCCCCTCGCATTTTTATCTATAAAAAAATAATACAACATAATAAATTCAAAATATGTACTAAAAAATGAAGTACAAACGAATTAACACGATTTTCACACGCGTTATTGAATTCATTTTCTTCAATATTCTTGAAAACGCGAAAATACCCAAAAAAAAATTCTTTAAGAAAATCAACTGTAGGTACTTTACATTTAAATAATTTCTAACAATTCCCTAATTATTTCCAACGATTCAATTACAGAATAAATGAAACGAAAAAATAATACAAAATGATACCAATCTTGAGCCCAATTCTCTATACCTACGAACAAAGTTTCTAATGTCTAAGCTTAGAAGCCCTAGAAAAAAAAATAATAAAACGAAACGAAAAAGAAAAACTCTTCGTATGATCGTACCATACTGGTGCGGAGGGTAGGTAGGTAGGGTGTTTAACCTTGAGGATGCGCAACTAGTGCGAGAGTCCCACGTGGACTGGATCAAAAGGTGGTGAGGTACGAGCGAAGAGGGGAAGAGGGGGGGGGGGGGTACAGTCTCGAAAGCGCGTTGGGGGGGGCGGGGGGAGAGCCGAATAAAACGAGACGAACCACAACCTCGAGGTTCGGGAATTCTCGGCTCGTTTCCGTCTCTCCTTCGCCTCGTCGTCCTGAGACTTGCTCGGAGGCGCCCTTCCTCGACGCGGGTTCGTTCCACTACCACGTCTCTATTCCCTCGTGTGAGTGTCGCACGAGCACATGCCTCGGTTTTTTTTTCTTTCTTTCATCCCCAATTACTAACCGGGATAAAAACATCGGGCCGATATCATTCTACACGTGGATGTATAACCGGAGAGCCGGGACGTCAACTAGACGAGGTTGGTCGATACTCGGAACGACAGAGACTGACACAGCGTAACCCCAAAAGAGATCCTTTGTCACGACTCTGTGTGTGCCGGCGTATTTTTCAATTCGGAGGAACTTTGAGAGAGCGGAAGTTCAGTTTTGAGCTATGAGAGTGGCCATGGCGTTTAGGTATTGCAGCTCGGATCGTGGAAACAAAGGATATGTTTTCAACATCGTGAATTTGTTTATTCGAGTCGGCGTCACACCGGCGACCGGTTGCTTCTGCGTTTGCGTCGCGGATCCGTTCGACCTCGGTCAGCTGTTTTCATATTGAAAACTGAATCTTATTTCCGAACAGGTTTCTCAATTGAGTATATATAGAATAATTCTCCGGCTAACGTCAAAGGCTGTGGTTGTCGCAAATAAATTAGTGACGACGAAGGACGAGATGCGATGTTAAGAACAATAATAATAACACATACCGAAATTGATAGGTCCGTTGTGGAGTAATGAACGCGCGTATCCAAAATCAAATGAAATAGTCACAAAACGACACGACTCTTCACTGCACTTTTATTTTTATTATTATTATTATTTTATTTATGTAGTAAAAATTTTGATCACTTTTCACTATTTTATTATTATATATTATCACGATACACGATATAATAATAAACGTAGCGATGAAAAAAAAAAAGTTTAACAAGAATAGAAACGCACAGAGTGTAAGAAAGATTGAAAAAGAACGTGGGAATAAAAAGTTTCGTGTGAATAAGAATCGCGCGTTGGGTTATTTAGCGGTGAAATAAAACTGTTCTTATAGTCACGTCAAATTGATAATAATACAAGAGAAACGTCGAACGCTGATGCTTCTCCTCCGTGTAGAAATTATTTTTCGGTTGTCAAGCACTGCCGCGCGCTGCCACTGCCACTGCCACTGCCACTGATGCGGCTTGTTTCAGGGCTCTCCGTCGAGAGAGGTTTTATACGTCGTATAGGTTATGAATATACGCCGCTATCGATATACGATCGAAGTAAACAAAACTGATCGATTCTATTGTCATTTATCGATGCCTACATGAATACCGGACGATAAATCCGACGACAAACACCGTAAATATCTTTATTTTAGACGAGAAAAGTACGTAATAGATCCGACTAAGTTGTAGGCACGCCACGAGTAGTGACGCTAAAACTTCACCACGAGTCCATGCCGAGGCGTGGGGCGCGGGAGCGAAGGAGGGGATGCGAGAAACGAACGGAGGGTGGGGAGTAAGGCGTCATGGCGGGTATAGGGGCGAAGAACGGAAGTGGGAGGGGAGGGGGGAGAGGGAGAGGGAGAACGACGAGACAGCTGGATGGCGCGCTCGCTCACGGTCGACTCAAACTCGCGCGCGGCCAGCCTGCTGGCTCTGTTTCACGTTGTTGCGGCTCAACCGCCGCCTTCGGAGCACAAACTATGCCGTGTGCTTGTGCTTGTGCTTGTGGTTGTGCTTGTGCCCTCGGGGCCAGTGAACAGTGTCGCGGTCTTCTCAGACTTGAAGCATGTATTGTACTTCGTAACTATACTGTACCACGTAGTTTCACACACAATACATATATATTGTAAACTTTTGTTCAATAAAGAGAATTTGTATTTGTTTTTTCTTTATTTATTGTACCACTGTGTGGGCCGATACCTACTCGTTATTTTTTCACGTACTACTGTACGTAGATACGTAGCCAGAAAATGGGATAAAACAAAAGGGGAGACCCATAGCCAATTAAGGACATGCGTAGAGTAGAAACAACCGGAGGCACGGTTTTCCCCAGAGCGAAATCACTCAGACGCGCCCCTTGAAAACACGCCTCGTATGTACGTACTTTGAGAGCGTGTTCGGAGCTCGTAAGGAGACGAATATAGGGCCCCCCTTTTTTTCGTTCTTACGTATGTATATCCAGCACACACGTGTCATTGACTCGTTCTTGTGCTGGATCCTGGGCGTCATGCAGCGTACGGTCTATGGGATACCGCGCCTACGTTACAGACGTTTTGTCTAAAGCCTGCGACACAAACTCATCCGTAGCATCGACATAGACTCACACAGCGCCATCCTAAATTCGATTGGTGGGGGCTATGTGTGAGTGAACGTAGCGCCTGTACGTGAGCGTAGCGTAGAGGCTCGTGTCGCCGGCTTAATACGTCGTTGCGCACGAGTGCGTTATATATGCAATCCCACGCATCGTACGTGTACGTACGTAACCCCCGAATGATCGTCGAGAGTGCGTCAATCACGTGTGGCGCATCGCGTAACGCGGTGGGACGTTGTTTGAACGAGATCAACGATGCCGAAGTAATTCGACGGCAAAAAACAAAACAAAATAATAACAATAATAATAATACAAAGAGGGAAAAGAAATCTCTTTGGAAATTTGCGCGCGCGCTTCGGGCGTATTGCTCTTGAACGCAGCGCAAGGACCCTTACCTGGCTGGTATATAGACTCCCCACACACCACCTCTGGGCTTCTGCGTAGAAATAAAAAGGAGAAAAAAAAACCTCGAGAGCAGGGAGAAGCGGCCATTATTTTCGTCTTACCACTGGAATTAAAGTGCTCGGTAATCACTCTTTCGAAAGGCATTTTACACCGAGTGACGGGTGTACCTACTATATACCATATACCCGTATTAGGTGGGTACCTACCACCTCTGTACTTTGGTAGGAACGTGGAAGGTGGAACGAGATACGAGAATTTTGGAAATCCCGGTGGGAATTAGACGGACTTTGCAAGCTATTCTAAAATAAAAACAAACGATAAGAAGAAACAACAAAAGGAAAAAAATACCCGGTAAAATATATTCCAGAGTGTATTTCATCCCACGGGTTTCTTGGAGAATTTAGGATCATACATTTTTTGGCCTACTCTAGAAATTATTCGGAGTGACTGTTTACTCCACGAGAGTAAAAGTTGTGCCAGTGAGCAGTCACTCCAAAGAATTTGGAGAGTCGGATTATTAATTTTGTGCATCATATTAATTATGTGTATGATTATTGTTACCATTTTATGTATGAAAAATAAAATAATATTATTAGTATTGTTAATATCTACCATTGTTATTGTTGTTATTGTCATCAGAATCCTGAGTTACCAAAAGTCGAAGTCGACTGTCTCTTGGCCCATTTTCCATTTTTTGAAATTTTCGACTTGAGATCAAAGCTTCTTCTCGCGTCTCCTCCATCCGCAACTGGTAGACTGAGAAAAATGAGTGTTCCAGAAAATCCACTAGAATGTTGTATCAGTTTTGGCTTCATTGAGAATAATTTCAGAAATGGAATCATACAAAGTCACTAGCCTCTCAGTTGGACTGAATTCAAAATATACCTGAAATAATGCCAAAATCGACATATTCAACCATTCAAACATTCGAGCGGATTGTCCAAACGTGGAATTTGTACACTTCGAGCAGAGACTGTGCGTGTGAATCGATGCCAGCGCCAATTTAGCGACTGGTGGCGTTATTTTTTCCTAGCTAGCAGGAGCTGACGAGCCAATCGCACTAAAATCACTCCTGCTGATTCTAGGGACAATTTAGCGGCGCCACTTGCAACCGGTGTCTCGATCCTTCACCCTAACCTCCTTCCTCCTCCTTTCGCTATTTGTGCCGGTGCGTTGCGCGTTGGCCGAGTGGCCAGTTGGCTGCTTTTAGTACATTAGCTCCGAGAGGATTAGATTTTTATTGCCACCCTCTTTGAAGATGATGATCGTGAGCCGCATGGCGAGTACACCAAAGCCTCACGCGATATTAAAAGAAACTGACTCCTATTCTGATCGTCTGGTCAATTCCCAGCGAAAAGATTCCTCAAATTATGCATCCAGACACTTGCTTGCAGAAGTGATATTCTCAAAGCGACGCTTCGAATCTAGTCGCATTAATTGTAAGATTTATCACAGTCTCCGCCTCCAACATCTCCCGGGTTTATGACAGTCCCTCGAGTCATCCAACGAGAGGCGAGTTCCACGAAACGATTCATTGCGTATTGCCGAGTGGGTCATGCCAGTAGCTGTACGTACGCGATATGCTGTGAGGAGTATGAGAGGCTGCGTTGTTATCTGAACGCCAGTGTACTGGATGTCGATTGAAATGTCCGACGAACCAGAAGAAAGGAACGGTGCTGTTTTTATTAACCTTCTCATTTTTCGTGGAAACGAATAGAAAAATAAGAAAATATTTTAGCTACGCAGAAAAGTATACATAATATCGATGTTTAACTTTATGTTTAATTCTTGTTAGGTGCGAGAAGCGGAGTTCTCGATATTGTGAGGGCAATTGGAACTCCAACATCTCGCTACAGAAGTCGAGTTATAAGCTTTTAATGAACATTTTTAATATCTGATTCTCGGGAATTGAAAAGCCCCGGGAGACGATTATTAACGTTATAACGAGCAGTGAAATTAGTGATTTTATCACAGAATACATCCTTTGAAGATGGACGAGTCTGAACGCGTCGAAAACGCGCAGCGTAGCTTTTGTATTCATACGTTTCGATTGTACTGAATATTTATTCTATCGAGAAAACTTTCAATATATGAGAAGAAGGAAGGTAAGTAACAGAAAAAAAAATATATATATACTATATTCTTTTTGACTTTATCGGCTGCCTCGAAGGAAACAAAAGTTTGCTTATTTATTATTCAGAGTTCGGCAAGCAATCGAATATACCTGTAGAAATGTCTCAACTTGAAACCCCGAAAAGTGCCTGTAAACTTTATCATCGGTTTTCCGCGACTCAAATACTCAACGTCTGTAGGAAAAAGAAACACCTTCTCACTAAACTTGCCGAGACCAAGTAGAAAAACAAATATGAATTTTTTAACTCAACAAATTTTTCACACGACCGCAACGCACCAATCACGGAGCAATTGTGTGTCTCTTTGATAAACCCTAGAAGACATGATCTAAAATCTTCAAACACGTGTGGTATTCTCCTCTTTCTCTCTCTTTCTCTCGTGATTCCCGAATCCGAGCCAACCCGAACCTACCCACGACGTCTGGATAAGTTAATATTAGATTATTTATCAACTGAAACGATCAATGCGTTCTAGCCCAGCTGGTTGATAAACCAATATAAATCTTTCCTCTTTCACCCCAGGACATAATATCAAAGCGTTCGTTTATCACCTGGAATGTTTGTTGCAGCTTGAACATAGTCCAAGCGTGGAAACATCACTTGTAGTTGTAGCCAAAGGAAAGCAAAACAGCAGACGATTCAATTCCTCCAAATGTATGGTCACGAGCATCCTAAGAATATACAGCATGACGTTGCTCTTGAAAACCGACGCTGACCGTCGTCAGATAAAAGCTCGATGAACTTAATGAAGGAATGATGACATTTTTGGAAATCAAATCGACTGATAACTGCAGTTTGTGGATTACCCAAGTGACTAATCACGTGTTACGATTAACAATTAGTAGTTTGAACGTGGAGACGTAGACCTTCAAAACTCTGGTAAGCTGGTAGCGTGTATATAGGTGCTACCGGGAAACTAGAGAAACTACAAACTAGCTTTCTCGGAGTGGATAGGACGCCTACGTCGGCAACGCCGATGCCAGGCGCCCAATTGGAAACGTTTATTAATTGGACTCTGACTCCGAGTGTAGAATATACTCATCAGTTTTCCTCGTCAACATACGTACAACACCTCACGGGTTGAATCGGGCGTCGCGACGCTGCCTGACTGCCGCACTAAATATATACGTACGTATAACCCATACAATTTGACTCGCGTGAGCTAAAGAGGGGCGAATGAGAAGCGGCTCCGGTCTTCGGATCTGTTAAAACCGATAATTAATAACCCACGGAAAATTTTCACTCCTCGTAACATATCGCCGGTGAAAAATTGGCGCATACTCTGTGTTACTGTGAATTATAAACAAGCATCAAGTATGAAATTCAGTTAACACTGGTTTAGGAACCCATCGCGAGGTGCTAGAATTCGCTATTAGGAATCACAAAGAGTGTAAAACAGGAGAAGGAGTCTTGGCCACGAGCCGAGAATCGTTCACCCGCGATTCGGTAATCGCGACGACTTCTACACGTCGGTTAATTAACTCTAGGATCAAGTGGGTCGGGAGCTTACTGAGACAGCGATTAACGACCTCTGTACTAGTGTACTAAAACGTTTGTTTAATGTTCCTCAAAGTAAAATCGAGGATACGAGCGGACAGACTTTTCCTTCATTTTGCCATCATCTCGCCGATTCACTTCAAGCATTACGCATTCATGTTATGTATTTATGTATCCGTTGTAGCAGGTAACACGTGGCGTGTCAAACTTGTCCCCGTTCCGTATCAGCACGCAGTAGGCGAGTAGTTCACGTATTTTCCATCTTCACCTATTCGTATAATAAGTATACTACCGGTGTGAAACTACGTGCCTAGAAAAACCTCGTTTCCAGATATTCGCCCTTAAGCTCGAACTTACAGACTTGAAGATTTACTCGCGCTTCGTCAAGCGCGTGATCCAACGACGCCTAGAAACTCTGCTACTGTACCGATGCAGTTATATGCTCGGAGTAAAGTAAGTTGCATCAACGGAGAATTCCAGGTGCCTCCCACAAGCGCAACGCGTGTTCCGACAGACAACGAAGAAAGGACAAACGGACTATCACATTTGATGTCTGTCTCAACTCGATTCCACATCCTGATCCTGAGAAGATACAAAGCGAATAGGGCTTCCTTTACTTGGATTCCTTATCAAAGAACCAAAGCGAGTATCGACAGACGTCACGGGCTATGACGCATCTGGAAGCTATTTAGAACTAAGGAAATGGTTTTTTTTTACCCATTTCCCGATTTTCTTTGATACTTTTATAGCTGGAAAGTCGAATGGGATCGATCCAACAGAATGAGGCAGAATTTTCAGGCTCCATGTTTCTAGTATGTGAATTATGATGAACAGCAAAGGCGGAATTGTAAAAATTAAAAGCGTAACGTCAGAAATAATGGCTTTTTAGCAGGACAATACAATTGGGATGGGTTCGGTGTTTCGCCTCCATGGAAACATTTGGGCTACATTTGGGCTGTCGCAGAAACGACCTACTTTCCTTAACTCATCCAGATGGCGTATCGATCGTTTGCGTTTTCCTATCGCGGAATTGAGTCATGCTGGCACCGCCTAGTGGCTAATTTCTGATACGTCTTATTCAGGATAAAGTAGCGGACGATGTATGTAAATATGCTTCATAAGTCGCAAGAGGCATTGAATACCCTCTGATACTTGACCTAACCTCCAAAACTATGTTTTGGACGGTTTTTCACTTGTATTTTGAATTCCCAGGCTTGTCCAGTCATTTTCAGGACGAACTTGTTGCTCGAATGGGGGGTATTTGGATGTCTGCACTCGTTTTTCAACACAAATTGAATTTCTTGGCTCATTTTTGAGGACATACTGATGTATTTCGGAAATTCACCACCAGGCAGCAATAGCGTAGACTTGATCCCTCGATGTGCTCAAATGAGTAGAACTTCGCAGCTCAACAACGTGACTATTCTGAGAAGCTTTTGATAATCAGTCAAGGATGAAGAGGAAGAAGAAACTGTTGAAGAGCCCCAAACTATCACAATTACAATTTTATGTATGCAAATAATTGAAAGAATTCGACCGGTCGAAGTAGGCTTCTTGCAGATATTAACCAGACTCTTCATTTCTATGAGGACTTTATCAAGTGTCATGGTGTGAAACTGATGGGTGATGATAGAAGACCAAAATTGAAATTTTCAAACGAGTCTACAGGAATTCCAACGTCTTCATAAATAAGCGACTACTTTATAGATAATCAAAAAAACTCATTCAGTCTTAACCCCTCGATCTCTCCAACGATCTTGAGTTTGTATACATGACATAAGCATGCGGAGTAAATCAAGCAGAATATTTTCTAAGCATAATAAATAGTTTGATTTCAACGGCATATAGGATACCCGGCCTGTGATCGTTAAAGATGGGTGGTTCATTCCCACTCTAACAATTTATGAACCCAATTAATGTCTGGGAAATACGTCAGTTCAACGTTTCCAGTTGAAACTGCAGCGGTTTAAGCATTCATCTGTTAGTCAGTTCATTCCTTTAATTGATACAGCATAATTTATCATATATGATCTGCGATGGTTCAACTCGATTCCAAGGATGTGAATCAACGACCTACACCTGGTATATACCTCCGATCTATCACATTTACGTCGCATAATTCCATTATATTGAGCACATAAAGTTGTTCATATTTTCAAGATTTACGGCTTCAAGTGAGTCAACATACCGAACGGTGTTCGGTTCGGTGTGCATCCGGTGTTGTTTTCCAGAAACCAGTGAAGCACAGGGTTCAGCAACAAGGCCGTGTTCGCTACGGTAATTATAAACTGGTTCGAGTTCAATGACAACATTATCGCGAGTCTAGTGCATGTTATCAATCACGAGTGACACACAAGGCCTGTAATTGGTTTCCACGGAGAAACGAAGGATCCAAATATGTATCCACATCCATGTGGCGAGTCCCAGCTGTTCAGTTTCAAGCTAGTCGCTGACGATCGTCTCAAGTTCGTCAACCTGTACAACTGCAAACATTGGCAAATGCGGACATGAAAAAAACATCGAGGGGAGGTAGGGGAGAGGTGGGAGGAAAGTGGACGGAGGGGGTAGGGCCGTCTGGCGATTAAAACTTATCGGATAAATGTATACAGGCCACCGTATCGTGACACTCTTGGGGCCATATGGCGGTTGGTGGACGTTGTCACCTTTCCGCGATATATCTATTACCACGTCGACTGACTGTATGTGTCGGAACATTTGAAAGGTGGGCCGTTCGAATCGACCTCCCTAAAGTGAAAATAATGGGAGAAAAAATAGCTCGTCGTTTTCATTCTAAGATGTTTCAATCTATGACCGAACAAACTCCGTTAATTATCTTGGGCATCGTAAAGAAAAGTTTCCAATCATTTATGAACAATTTTCTGTACGTAAAAACTGTTTATTGCGAAGCGGTGTGTTTGTATGATTCAAGATTCGTTTTTTACTTCCAGTTTTGAAATGGCGGATTCAAACTTTCATAAAATCCGTTACTTTGGATGATCTTGAGATCATTGTATCAACTATGAGATGCAGATTTCTGGATTTGAAAAAGAGATTTTTTGTAATTGTTGTTGGAATTGTTGTTAAATAATTACCTTTACGTGATTTTGAGCCACGATTCCAGACGAACATGTAACAATTACATATATAATTGATAGACAATTCACGTATCCTCGTCACAGTGTTAGAAGTAAAACACTTACCACCTGTGACAGTACTTCCTGCCTATTTCCGATCACTGTGTCTTTTGTGCTCGTTTTTGTTTTCCTTTGTCATCATCTACTCAAGAAAATTGTCCCCACATACAACGTACCATGAAGTTGAGAAATAGGGCACTGCTTGAGAACAATGAGAAAAAAAATCTAACAGGTGGGACACGAAATTTTCGAATCAGATAGCAAGATAAAGATTGTAACTCTGCACATACTGCAATGTAAAATTAATTTTTTTTATCCCGGTTAGGTTATGATATCGAAAAGTGGTTGAATAACCGTTCAGTTTCTACCATACTTGATGCTCGGTTGATTATCGGATACATTTTTCATACAGTACCCGAGCCGACGTTCGATCGAAGAGAATAAAGTGAATTTTTCAAATAGCACAAAGCTACCGTACCCAATTTAGTTATTTTTTGATGAACAATAAAACGGCTGTTCGCTTCTCTTCCCCCACACTTGTACAATTTTTTATCTTTCTTCATTTTTCTTTCTTTTTTTGTTCTTTCAACAATGGCTCGGCACTGAATAATTTTTTCTAAGCTTCTAGCGGCTGTGAGGTTATTGACGTTTGTCAGTAAAATTAATGAATGGCTTCTGAATATACAAAGTACACGTATACTATACATATGTAGCCAAAAATCTGCGCAGCGATCTATTGTTGCAGCAGATTTATGACGCTTTTTTTACGTACCAACCTGTACACCGCGTGGTTATCACCAACCAACACCTATGAACAAAAAAAGAAAAAAAAATCTAGGCACGTGTACCCGTGAGTTCGTAGCTACACACACGTTTCCGTCGAAACAATACCCTCTTTCCGTTCACCGGGAGATCGCTATCGGCGCGTGACGATAGAGCTTTTATTTCCAGAAGCAGTCGTCGCTCGTTCTCTTCACCTCTTGGTTTTCTCTTATTCTTTTTTGTTTTCCTCTTTTCTTTTTTTTTTTTTCCTCCTCCTTTCATTCTCGCATCGCTTGTGTCGACGATGAAAAGCCAACGAACTATGAACGACCAAAGCTTAGCTCTCATTCTCTCCATTTCTTACAGCCTGTGTTTCACTCCGTGTCAAATCTCAGACTTGAAGGTATACTACGGTGTTAACACTCGTAGAAAAAGATTCTGTATAAACAAACTTTAAACTAAACACTGACGTAAACTTTTCTTTTTATTAACTTTTCAGCAGGTTCGAGGAACCCGATGCGGGTCGCACGGTGTGTAATCAACTCGGACAAAATAAGTTAGTAACATAAAAAAAATTCAGCGCTGTCGATTATAAAAATCTTATCACACTCTCAATAAATTTTATCCCATTAGAAACTGAATAAATCATTCTTGCAGATAAACTGATAGACTATAGAGCGAATTAAAGTCCATTTCAAAGCTTTATCACGAAATTTGATACTTCCAGAAGAAGGCTTGGACTTTGGCCTGCAGAATCCCTCTCTGACGTTTTTTCAAATATACATAGATAAGCTTGTGCACTGGATTCCTAAAGACAGACTCACCGGATTGAACTAAAATTTTAACCACACGTCAGTAAAATGTGGTTGGTCAAAATGATGAACCAGTTTTATGGTGGAGCGTCAAAAATATTTCTCTTTTGATACCTCAATTTTTATTGGTACGTAATGAACACAGTGTTTAGCTGTAAAAGTCTTTTGAGAAGTCAAGACGGATGACTCCACATGTTTAGTAAATACGAGTTCAGTAGTTCGATTTGTTTAATAAATCAAATCATCCATCAACGTTTATTAAAGTTTTTGAGTCTATATTTAACAGGTTCGATTAATTCAAATCCTTTTCAATGGGATGACTGAAGCTTTCTGTCCACAAAATTGAATTAGGAATAAGCTTTTTTCGGTTAAAAATGCGGATAATCCTGAAACAACGTACATTTCTTTTTCAAAAAAGACTTGGGAAGGTTTGAGCCCCCTTGGAAAATTATTACGTCAATATCTACGTATAACGTTGATCGGCATTATCATCCGGCATCGACCGGTAGTACAGAGACGAACTGCAGTCGCTAGTCTAAGCTAAATGTGCGGTAAATTAACGGCCGAGTGAGCAAAGCTGACCAGCGTATATGAAACGCGCTAGCGCATAGGTAGACGGTCATTATTTCACTATTATTTATTTATTTTGCTCTAAAAATGTCTACGAGTCGATCAAAACGTGAAATAACGGTAAAGGGTCAAAATTCTTTTTTCAGTCGGTTTTCTTTCTTTCTAGTTCCGTCGCGATATACACCCTCTGACATTTTGACGGGGATTCCCGCACTGACTAAGCCAGCAGAAGCGAGAGCTTTTAATATTGAGCGAATGCCCGTAATTAATTAACGCGTCAGGTAATAACACGAGACGCCGGCGCGCCTCCGCCTGTCAGCGGGCATCCAGACTCACATCCGTGCGTTCCCGTCAACTATGTGCATGGCTGTGAAACACGCCATCAGCCACAGGGCTCACGCACACGAAGGCTTTTATCGCGGCGGCGAGACGTGATGCGTCTACGGGGTGGGCTAATTCCGTTCAGACCGGGGATCAATCACCTCGATCGACTGACCAAAAGCTTTCAAGTATAGAATGACATTTCTTACATCTCTCGCCATACATGGATAGTTTATACTATTAATCATCTTCAGTAAAAAAATTGGCAGTGGTATAACTGGTGTCATGGAGGCCATGGGTCACAAATCCCTCTATATAAATAAAAAGGTTTTCGTCACGTAACTATGGGAAAGTTTTTCGTTCGTCGTCGCGTAACTATGGTCGGTTGTGCCATAGTTCCCGGCGTCCAGGTCTATCGCGTCATGTGGCGTCCAGGTCTATCGCGTCATAGTTCCCGGCGCCCAGGTATCGCGCCATAGTTCCCGGCGTCCAGGTCTATCGCGCCATAGTTCCCGGCGGCCAGGTCTATTCCCGGCGTCCAGGTCTGTCGCGGCGTGGTTCCCGGCGTCCAGATCTATCGCGCCGGCGTCCAGGTCTATCGCGCCATAGTTCCTGGCGTCCAGGTCTATCGCGCCATAGTTCCCGGCGTCCAGGTCTATCGCGCCATAGTTCCTGGCGTCCAGGTCTACCGCGCTATAGTTTTTGGTCTCCAGGTCTATCGCGCCATAGTTCTGGGTGTCCAGGTCTATCGCGCGCCATAGTTCTGGGTGTCCAGGTCTATCGCGCGCCATAGTTCTGGGTGTCCAGGTCTACCGCGCCATAGTTTTTGGTCTCCAGGTCTATCGCGCCATAGTTCTGGGTGTCCAGGTGAGTGGGGGTCGAATTTCCGAAAGACCAAAAAGTCGACGGGTCAAAATGCCGAATTTTTAAAGATACGAATTTTAAAGTAACGAAAATTCAGAAACACGAAATTCAATCCGACGACTTGTCAATGAGCCGAATAACCAATCCACCGAGAGGCCGTTTTGTCGAAAGGTCACTAAACCGAAAATTTAGGCTTTTTTCAAGTGTTCTCTGTGATATTTGGCTGGCCGTAATTTTGCCCATTCGGAAAGTTTTTTTTCGGTAGAATATTTTTCGGCACTTCTGTTTTCGGATGTCTCATTTTCCGTCTCAATAGACTTTCGGAATTATAGCCTTTCTACATTCTCTAATTTCGGTTTTTTGATTTTCGGCATTTTGACCCGTCGACTCTTTGATCTTTCGGAATTTTGACCCCCACCCGTCCAGGTCTATCGTCTATCGCGCCATAGTTCTGGACGTCCAGGTCTACCGCGCCATAGTTTTTGGACTCCAGGTCTATCGCGCCATAGTTTTTGGTCTCCAGGTCTATCGCGCCATAGTTCTGGGTGTCCAGGTCTATCGCGCCATAGTTTTCGGTCTCCAGGTCTACGGGATTCGATGTAGTAACAGTGGGTGTAACGGATAGGAATGAGTGTCCCAAGAAGGGTTAGAAATGGTTAGGACAGCCACTGAAGATTAAAAAAAAGTTAGACCAGCCATTCCTAGGAAAAGTGAGGCGCGCAGCGCCGAACAGCGAGGCGCGAAGCGCCGAGCGGGGTTGCCGCGCGAAGCGCGGAGGGGCGGAGCCCCTAGTGATAACAAAATTTCTCAAACTACTAAACCAATTGATTTCGCATTTGGTCACGATATTTAGCCACAGAATTAGTGTCTAATTAGCGACCTCTAATTCACATGACAAATTTTCGTTGAAGAGTTTTTCCTTCCCGTTTTTTCTCATCGCCATTTCCGTAATCTAGAAAATTGAAGGAAATCCTATTATTGCCGAACATGAGTATTAGAAATAACCGATATTTCCATTCCAATGGAACGGATTCTGAGTTATAAGATCCGGACTGTTACGATACCAAAATTAGTAGTGTTGAAAGTACGAATTTTCATGTGGCACAATATACCAAAATTTATTCCATGCTTCCTCAATCCTAAAGATGTAAATGAATTAAGAGATAATGTTTATCACATTGTTTTCTCTCCCTCCGTGTGACGTACGTTCGTGGAAGTTTACCAACGATCAAACAGACGGGGACGAGATTGATATTGCGTAATAATC
The DNA here is from genome assembly GCA_018257835.1 of Euura lappo. Classification (NCBI taxonomy): domain Eukaryota; kingdom Metazoa; phylum Arthropoda; class Insecta; order Hymenoptera; family Tenthredinidae; genus Euura; species Euura lappo. The sequence goes on from JAEUYN010000720.1 coordinate 150,082, forward strand.
ACAACTCTAAAGTCGGTCGCGGTGAGGGGAAAGAGGATGGCGGGGGTGGGTATGGCGTGAAATTCAATAAACGAAACCATTCAGTGGCCTATCTGAAACAAAGTTGAAGATACGTTACCCCGGGACAATGCGATCCCCCTGTACCAGAAGCAACGTTGAATATAAACCGACCGAGTCCCCCTCCCCCTCGCCATTCATGTTTCTCGTATTTGTTCGTCGCGAGCTCCAGACGAACAGTCATAGAGGGTAGTGCATAAGGGATGGGAGATAAGTACGGAGCGAGAAATCCCTTTATTATTATTAACGTCTGCACGAACGGTTCCTCTGTACCAGTCTAGGTTTTATCCGGCTGAAACTCGGCGCTATCAATCATCGTTGGGAAGGAGAACTTGCCGCCAACCGCCAACCGCCAACCACCGTGAATCATTTCACACTCTTAATAATTCATACTCCCTCATTCCGGCTTTTAATTCCTCAATCACGATGCATAAACAGTGGCACGTCGATGACAACCGCGTTTCATTCCATCTGACATTACCGCGATTGATTTGACTGATCGGATTGCCAATAAATTCGAGGGATCACGGAAAAGCTGATAATGCGCGATGACAGGGGACTCGATTCTTGAAAGTGCAACGGAAAAGCAGGAATTTAACGTACTTTAAAAGTAGACGGGGTTGGTTCGGCGGTTAACGGAGCGTGGAAAGGTGATTAGCGTTATCATACAGTTCGGTGGTTCACTTTAGCGGTGGTGGACGGATAGGATAGTCATTTCAGGTTGTGGGAGCGAGAGATAGAGAGATAGAGTAAGGGATGAATAGGGTGGGAGGGGGCACAGACTGACTCGCCCTCATTGGCAAACGGACGGGCAGACGGACGGGTGAACAGAAGCACCCGCATATCAAATAGCGCGTGTTACGGAATACAAGCAATTCCCATCAACCAATATTGTCATGTGGGTAATGAATGGCATTGAATAAACATGCGCTACTTTATATGGAAATGATAATTATTGTTATAGAAGCGATCGATTTCTCCTATCTCTTTTTCACTCAATAACGTGAATCCTCAAATCATGGAAAAAACGCCTCGTGACTTAAAAATCGATTTTTATCGTTATAGAAAGATGGAAAAGAAATATCATCAAAGGATCCAGACATTAGCATTGAAAATGCTTCCATTTTCGGGGTAAATTGCGTTACGGAAGTAACAACAAGTTTGCAAAAGACAAAAGATGTGAAAAGACGAAAAATGGAAAAAGATTATGGATGGTCGATGTGACCGATCCAAATGTATCGTTAATCTGTCAGATTGTTACCGATCATCGATCTATCAGACTTTAGAATTTCTTCAAACTTTATTTCAAGCCAATTCGAATCAAAATGCGACAGATACAAATATATCAGAATAAAATGCACTAAGAACGAGAAAACAGGTGAAATTTTCAATGCCTCAAGAGGCTTGGGTTACACACAAGGTCTGTAGATTTTTGTCCACGTGCCTCGCATTGTCGTGCAAATTGAAGGTATCGACGTAACGCATGTTCTCCTACAGGGGCCTGGAAAGAAATGTGCCAAGTTGGGTAGAGCCGAGGTAGGTATAAGGGTCTCGATGCTGGTCGATCCTGAATTAAAGATGTGATATAAATTCGCGACCACCTGTGCCAGGACTCAGGGCTGTCAGATCAGAGGTTATGCAAGACTTTCTAAAAAGAAGCTAAAAATCCGCTCCAAACTTTTTTTAAGGGTTTTTTCTTTTTTTTGTGTGTATGCGTGTCAATTTTCACGTCGGCAACTAAAAACAGTCGACAAAATTCCCTCATATTTTTTCCTGACTAAAATTTGAACGATTTCCGAATTGATTAAATTTCTGAAAATCTTCACAATCCAATTTTCAGACAAATGAGACACATAAGTTAACGAATTATTCACTCTGTGTCCATTGTGAATTCATAGCTGTGTCTTCGATGGTGGGAAAAGTGGACGTATAGTAGCAGTATAGTAGTGACTATAATCGGATAATACCGTAGTTTTGAACGGTGCTGAACGGACAGGCAATTTATATTGGTTAAAATAAACCCGCACCGGTTAGTGAAGCTTTGTTTATTACCTGCTCCAGCAAATCCGTTGAAATTAATTGAAAATTTCGATTCATTTGATCTCGCGAGAGGTATCATCGGGACGGTTGTGATGGTTCGATTGTATCTCTACGGATTGAAAAAAAAAAGTTTCTTCCGATTTCAATACAGTTTGACACGGCGATTAACGAACCGCCGCAATTCGGCCGTTTATTTGGCATCCGAGTTTTGATGGTGACATTCTAATTATGTTTTTCGTGGATATCGCAGATACAGAATTTCACGGGATCATTAAAAACAACGACGTCACTACGGTCTCGCTGCGGCAGTCACTGCGCAAGAGCAGCGCAACAACGCATCATTTATTTATAAAACTGACTACGATTCGCCATGATTATCTATTCCCATAATTCATCCGTATAACGCGTTAAATCGCCCATCATCTCTGCATCGCTCAATGCAAATTTGCTTATGCAAAATGCAGTCGGAGCGGTATGTCAATCGGATAGAAACCTTCAACACCGTTGTATTGGTCGCTATCGCTCCAGGGGATGCTGCATGCTACATGCGGTACTCACGACTACAACTGATCTTCTATTGCACCGGAACATGCCACATGCCATTTTCGCGAGCGCTGAATTAACGATAGGGAAAAGTGAGCAGAATTTACGATAAACAGAAAAATCCAAAAGTTGGAGTGACAAACCATGTCCTCAGATTGCATTCGATCACTTGTCACCCCATCTGTGACGAAGGATGTAGTTCGGGTTCAACACTATTTTCTACAATTGATATTGTACTGATGCCTAGTTTTTCTCACAAGTTTTTACATTCGAAACTAAGAAAAAAAAACCACATAAAATTCTATGCGATGCACTCAAATGGAATTGGTACTGACGATGAAGTACTTGAGTTACAGTAATCTCGATTTTTTTTTCAATATCAGAATAGAAAGAAAAGTGGATTAACGAGAGGAATTTGTTGTACAGTGAAAAAGTTTTCAGAAATTAATTTTGAAACAATCATTTCCCCGTTTTTTTGTTTGTTATTTTTTCATAAATATGAAAGTCATTTACCTTGATTCAGTGACCAGAACCAAAAAAGCTCACGTGGAATAGTTCGTAATATATCCAAGAAGATATCTGTGAAACTAGAAGTTGATTCGATGAATATTTCATTGCCAGTTACATTTTGAAATCTGGATAAGTAGGTAAGAATTAGTTTTTGAGATAATCCAAGATTTGTAAAAGGCTGCATATCAATTGAGAACTCAATAAAAAGTAACGTGAGATAGTAGACTTTTTCGTTCAACATGGTACAAACCGAGAATGTATTAGATCATGACGTGTGCGATTGGTTTTTGCTCGCGAGTAGGTATGGTAACAACGATGCGTTACCACGTACGATTATATCGAGAGGGAGGACGAAGTCTGAGAGGGACGTTTACATATTGTAAAATAATCCCTAACGCGAAATTCTACCGTGTAATAAATTCACATGAAATTAAACCGATTACGTTTATGTTATGAACGAGGGTGCGAAGGAGTATCTGAGTAGATCTGACAGTCGATTTGTGTGTTTGAGAACCTGGAGCGCGAAACTCCCGGCTGGTGAATTTTGGCTTAGTATTTCACGGACCCTGTCAACGTCCTCGAGGAACCCCCCTCGAGAAAACTCAGTCAATTTGCATATACATCAACGTAACGCGGGGATCATGAAGATCCCGTCTCGGAAATGGGCCTACGGATATTGTTCGGATTTATCTCATTATTGATTCAATAACAGTCCCAGCGTCAGAGCGCTATGAGCGATAATCAAACATTAGATCCTCAAAAGAAGATCGAGACCATGAGCCAAGAACAAGACGCCTATTCAGCCACAACCCAACGACACTGAGACACTGGTTCGTTTGAGCTTTGAATGAAGCGCGTGCCAGCTGTAGCAGAGCCAATGCCAGTGACAGCTGTTCGAATAAATTCACGAAAGTAATTCGATTGAGGTTCACTGGGTGAGACCAGCATCGCTTATTCTCTCATCAGCTTGCCTCGGTTTCCTATCATCTTTTAGCAGGCTGTTTCGAAATTGTTCGATTTTTCATTCACTTGACGATGGCCACGCTCTTATCAGCTTGACTACTTGCAAAGAATGAAGCCGAGAGCCACAGTGGTGATTAAAGTCGCCTCAATTCTTGACACTATGCGGTTACGTGTTTATACGTAGGTAGGGGGACGTGCGTACTCTCAGCTCACTCAACCTTACATTACCAGGATTACGTCCTTTGTGTAATCCTGACCCGTGGTACAAGGTCCCAAACAACCCGCCCGCGCCCCGACCAGTGCCTCGTAATCTGGGCTAGCTTCAATCTGAGCGAGACTAATTGTAAGACGCAAGTAGTGTTCACCCTTCTATAAGCCAAGCAACAAACTATAGATCCCCCAGAACCCGCGGATATCTCACTGTATCATACGAGACGCTCATAACGTACTTGATATTTCGAAGGGGTTCTTCGCGTCTCTATGAATTAGCGTCTCGAACTTATTCGGAGGTAAGCGAATCAATTGTTCGCTTGAACTTATTCGGAGGCAAGCGAATCGACTGCTCGGTGGACTCAGAGCGCGTCGTGGTGGGGGAAGCGTGCGAACTAAAATGCGGGGAAGTGAACTTATTCAGAGGGTACTTATTGAGAGGGACACCTGTAATAGAAACCAATCGATAAAAAACGAGCGGTTTTAGCTCGACCTTGATATGCCAGCCCTCGAACTATGCGATTTCACAGTCGCTTCAAGATCAAAAAACACTTTGAATTTGGAATTTCGACGTAAAATTCGTGACAGGTAACTCGAAATTCCGTCAAGTACTGTGTTTCATGGGAATATGACAGGTTCTGGACTGTGGATCACCTGCTGGATGCGTGATTACCAATTTTGAACATTTAACCTTGACGGATTCGTTATCGGCCATCCGCAAGAAATCTTTGGCTTAAAATTTTCATTAAAATTCGATTATTTCTAGCTTCTTAGAAGCAATATTGGATTCGCCGTTTCAATTCTGCGAATTTGAGCTCAGATTCGTCATCAATAACCCGAAAAACTCTCTAGTACGAATTTTCAACAAAATCTGTTGATCTGTTCTCGAAAAATCATTTTTGTTTCACTTTTGTAAATTATGCTCTCCATCCGTAATTCGAGAGCTGTACTGGTTCAATCAACACCAAAATTCGGTCACTTCAAAGTTTGGAAAAGCTGCGTCGATCGCGGCAAAATTCATTAAAATCCAATCACTCGTTCTCGAGATATCATCGAACATAAAACAAAATTACAATAGCTTTCCTGTTTCTTTGAAAACAGATTAACCTAAAGTTCAAAATCTCCAGGGAAGACATCACAAAACAATTGATTAAACATCAAGATACTGTAAAAATTCGGAGGGCTATTCTCTTCCGTAGATCAGATGACCAAAAATCCCAGTGATTGCAAGTGATCCGTCCAATTATTCCTTTAGAAAAAATTTATCCAATCGTATCCTACACGCGCGAGAGAATTTCATTTGCGTAGCCTCGCAGTCAGTCCATGCGTATAAACTGGAGAACTTGGGTGATCGTGTAGGTTGGTAGTCGGGGATGAGCAATTAGCGGGACGCGCAGCCGGCATGCACCGAGTGTGTGACGAAAATGATCGAGAGGCAGGGGATGAAAGAACCTCTGGCGAAAAGCTAATGACGTAATCATTATTATTACGGTGGGCAATTTCTCCTCGGTAACAAACTGTTTGTACACCGCATTAATCTCCTGTGGTAATGCATCACTTGCACCGGCACTGGCTGCACTGGGTGGGCAAAAGCACCGGTTGTCTGACAAGACGCAAAGCGCAGCTTTAGCCTGGCTTTTCTCCGTAGTTTCTTACCGGCATGGAAGCTGGATTTGTCAAATATTCCGACGGCAAAATAATACGTCTGGAGGCCGAGTTTCGCGAGAAAATTGACGAGACGGTCCCATGCGGTTACTTTTGTCAAATACTGGGGTCTCCGAGCCAGTCCTGAACCCATTAGACCCATTCAAGGGTGAAATATCTGGAGCGTAAATGTGAATAATACATAACGTAACGTACGGGTTATAAGAAAAGTAGAAATGTACCGACTTGGACCACATTTCCTACACTGTACCATAAGGTATAAAGTTTTTTCAGTAACTCTGATTTATTATTTCTATGCGACCACTCACTCACTTTTAACCCAAATCCCAAGACCCCATGGAGCTTTCTGGCAAACATAGTGAAAAAAAGTCTTGGGCCGTTGGATAAACGGATAAATGTGACCAAATGGAACGCGACGATTTCAACGTACCTTCACGGGCCATACAGGGTGAATTCCTGAAGAGTCCGAAGTTTCCTGGACTCGAGAAATGCGCTTTCAGACAGTTGGGTGGTTTCAAAACTGTCCGATAGCTTGTTTCCAGTTTCCAGCCAACTTCAGACTGTTCAGTCGTCAGAAATTCACCCCGTTTACACCTTGGAAGGAAAAAATATTGGGTTTCTTGGAAGTGATATCTCTGATGGAAACCTTAATTTGCTCGGTCCTCAGACACAGATTTGAACTACATCTGAGAATGAGTTTGAGAGCTTGATAAATATCACAAGTAAATTATCATCTGTAGAATAGCCCCTCGAAGATTGTTTTGAAATTGCAACACCATTTTTATTCTGAATGAAACGAAATTCGGCATGAATATTCTTGACGATAATGTGAATGTATTTGACCTATAATGTTCAGGATTTATTTATTAGACAGTCAGGAAATGTGATAAAATGGTAAAAATGCTGAGTTTCAGACAAATTTGACGTAAAAAAATGGAATAAGCACAAATTTCAAAGGGTATTATTGGTCAAATTCATACGCAATACCGGCAATAACATCGATGCCAAACAGATAAAAATCTTTTTAAAAAGTGTCTTCGTTCCCTTCTAAGAGCTGTACCATCGCTAATAATTTGCCCATGACATCCGCCAAGGTCGTAAGATAATCGTCCAAGACAGTTTTCAGCAGTGTGGAAACGAGAACGAACGAAATCAATTTAAACGTCTACCAGATTCGCAATCTGAGGTGTAAGTGTCTCTTCGAGACTTCGGGGTAATTAATTCGCGCTCCAACCCGTCGTGTCGAATTCGAATGGACCCGTAATGAAGCGAGGGACAAACTGTAGAATCCGCGGACAAGTGCCTAGAGTAGGAACTTGCAACGAACGCAACGTACACGTGGTGTCGTTAAGTGCGATAAAGCGATCCAGGAGGTAGTAACTCACCGACGGTGGCAGAAGTGGGGAGTCACGGTTGATGCATTGCTGCTCGTGGCACCGGGAGCACCCGGAGCAATTAGCCCGGATGAATAGCGGGCCAAGGTGGGCCGAGGCTTTCATAGACGACTAGACGAAGAAGTAACGAAGAGTTTCCGGTCAGGAATTGTGCTCGCGCGGTCCCAGTCGTAGGTGGTGGACAGAATTCAAAGCTGAACGGAGACTGGGTGAAACAGGGGCAGAACCTGGTCAATTGCCAGGAGGCCGTGACTTCGCGGTCGTATAAATCATCGCCGGGGTTTCGCGGACTCCTAATATTCACTGGGGTGGCTTATTAACGTACGAATTTATGGACTGCCTTTCGGTATGCAGTCATATCTCGTACCCCGACTCACTCTATTAATAGGGTAACGCGGTTTGCGGCGCGTAGCTGGATGATGGACGAGTTAGGCTAGGTCAGCGATATGGAGGAATCTTCGATCCTCATTTTTTGTGAGTTGAATGGGAAAAAGAGACGCATTGTGGAGCTTGAAGCAAAAACTGAGAAGGGAGCCGACGTTCCGCGTTCAAGAGCGAAGTTCATGTACATTCTTGAGACGAATGTATACATACGTCTGGCTCATACAACGCAATGGAGTTTTTAACTCCCGCAGGAGCTTCGGGTCGTCGGGGTTCGTCTGAGAGTCCTTTGGCAGGAAATTGTTAGGGGCGCCGGAAACGGAAGGGCTGAAAGTATGGGGGTGGTAAAACGTAAAGGGGCAATTAAAATTTGCTTCATTCTTTGGCCAATAAGAAACGCCGGATGCTGAATCGAATTTTATGCCTTTTTTTGTTCCTCTATTTTCAACATTATTTCACACCTTCGTACTAGCCTCACTATCTACACTCATCGTAAGAGTATAAAACGACAGATTCTTATACATTGCTGTATATGATGAGCACACACACACACGTATGGTTATAGTAAAATCCACAAGACATTTTCGTATGATTTAGTACCTGGCTAGGCAGATTTACAACCCAACGATCGAGGTTTACCGCAACAACACAATTTCACTCTTTATAGTTTGGAAAAGCTGGTGCTTCAGGCTAAAATATTTTATTCAGCCCAACCACGATCAATTATTCGACGGCAGTATGGGAGAACGTGACATCTCAAATTGTGCGAGAAGAACGTGGCACATCCTATGCTTAAACACAGGAGATGTTACGTTCTTCTGGCACAATTTGAGATATCACGTTCTTCCATACTGCCGTCGAATTAGAATCCTTCATTTTAAAGCTCGATCATTTTTCGGTACACATTCTTCTAAATAAAATTATTGCCAATATCTGCATACCGGCTGAACCTAGAAGCATTTTTTCACTCATGTAATTAGGCATTCACAATTTTACTTGTGGAATCGCCCGGTAAAATACAGACTTCGGAGTCAAACTCGAAGTTTCATGACGCGCAATTATGTATACGTTGATTGTGCTAATGTATGAGCTTAATGTAAAACTCATTTACATTGCAAGATCAATTAGTTCAGATGCTTCTATTCGGTCAAACACGTCAGGTGAACATAGGTATTGTGTATGACCGTGTGTCAACGAAAGGTTATCAAAGTGTCAACAGTTTCCCTAGTTTTTCCGAACTTTTCAATTAGAAAAATGTTTTAGAATTGGTCAGAACGACTAATGCTCGAAAGTACATCACTGTCAAGCATCACCATCATTCCTTTTGCATCTGTACAGCGAAACTGAATATCGTTACGATGAAGCATGTGAAAGGTCAAATTATTAGACCAATTTAAAGTCTTTGGTCGAGTCTGGTTGGAGCTGAAGTAGGTTGATGGGTCAATTGTTGAGTTGATATATTACAAAGACGTGGGAGTCGACTAATGGCAACATTTTGAAGAATAGATCAGCTGATAATTGAGCGAGAGCAAAATAACTGATTGTGAGCGTATCGATGTAAAGTTTGCTGTGCTCATTCACGTCCCATCGAACAAATTGCAGGTACGTATACTTAACTGGAGTGATTGCAAACTGCATTGACGATTGATCTTTAATCGACAACGGTGATTAATTCCCTCGCGAGCGTTACGTTGTGAATGAGAGGCCAAATCGACAGAGATGGCACTTGATCACAAGAGAAACAGGGCGGATCGCTATTCGCTATTCCGCTGGTCACAAGTGGACAACGTTCAACCGTTCATCTCGACCTACTACCTACTACCTCTGCTTCATCCATCCTCATACAGAGACGTATCACCCATGATTTGCTTTGTACAATATTCCGAGGTATTTCCATGTATTATTCAATATCCCAGAGTAGATTGTTGAAATCAGTCGATCGCGTAACACATGAATATAGGGGTAAACTTCGATCCAACAATCGAGCGATTGGAAGAGGAAAGTTACCGGCATTCAATTGCCTGACATAGGTTGATTCGATCGATTAAGTCACGAGTAAACAAATTCAAATTACGACCATCATAATCACGTCTCATAGTTAGGTACGTACATGCTTTTGACATTGAACTGAAAAAAAAAAACGCAGACAAACCCGATGCTGGGAAAATACCGTGTTTTTCGCTGTTCTATAAATTGAGTAAATATGATCTGGTGGGTAATAAAAATTACTCTATTAAAGCAACAATTTAGCAACGAGGTGTATGTCACCGTGTAAGTTGATTGAGGCTTACGCCTGTATTTGTCAGCGATATCAGTTCATGTACACATTTTCGTAATTGAGTAAAACGTTACGTAAACAATATACGGTTGTATTAGCTACTCCATCAAATGTTCACACTCCTAAATTTTAGCGATCTCATAAAACACTGTTACATTGGGCTCCATGTTCATTATCAAGAGTTGTCTCGTCGCCGCAGTTCGTTTCTCTGCAGTGCATACCTAGTTATTAAGTGCTCGTGAGTGGTCAAGCAGGTGTTTAGTGTAGGGATAAACTCGGTTCAAGCAAAAATGTGGAGTGGTGCATTGGCGATTTTGGTCTTGCTTGGGACAGTGTGCGCAAAGGTTGGGCCCAAGGTGAAATCAGAATTGGGTTCCCATCGAGGAATATGGACCGAAACTAGGAGAGGATACGAGGTGGCCAGTTTTCTTGGGATTGCATACGCTGAACCACCGACAGGGGACCGTCGATTCCAGGTTAAGAAATTTCTTCAGCACTGATTTAAGCCCCGGATTTGACGATCGTCACGGTTTTATTCAGGTCACATTGTCCGAAACAGACCCTTGGAACTGTTCCCAACTTTTCCCGCCCCAAGGTCAGCCGTATTTCAGTCAAATTAAACTCGGGTTAACCCCGAAACCATCAAGTGGGGTGGCACGGATCCGAGACGCGTTGCTATTCGGGAGGGGGGTTGGTGTTGTGGTGAAAAATGATGAACAATGGTTGCCAAAGCTTGGCAGGGAAATCATTCGAATAGTTCACAAAATATTTCGGTGTTCTATCGAACCGCGTACGAATAATTGGCCTAGTTTTTTATCGCATGAAAATCCCCATTCGCGAATGGAATGCATATTGAACATTATTTCGAGCAATTAAATTCAAAATAATACCTTTCCGTTGGAGAAAAATGAGAATAACCGTGGAGTAAACGACCGCGTATGTTTTAGAGGGCTTAGATGAAACCCAGCATATCGATTCCCACTCGCATCGCAATAGTGCTGATTACCCAAATAATCCTTTGATTAATCTCGCTTAGAGTCGCACTCGTTAAAACATAACCGACCATTACATCTGGAAAATCTATTTTCACCGTCAGAATCCAGAACCGTTGAACAACACTTGGAGAAGAACAAGGGACGCTACCAAATACGCCTCACCCTGCTTGTCTGCTTTGGGGGATGACAAGGGAAGTGAAGACTGCTTGTACCTCAACGTATTCACGAGACAAGTAAGAATTTATAGGTCAGAAATTACAGATATCAGGGTTAAATTTGAAAATACAGAGAAATTACACGGTTTTAGAAGAATCAGTACGCCAGACGTCCGGAAAATGATACGGGTGCACCCGTTATCGTCTTCCTCATCAGCACGAGCGGCGAATTCGGAGGCAACAATAACTCCCTTTACAACTCCCATTATCTTCTCGATCAAGATGTCGTTCTTGTTACCGTCAATTATCGCCTAGGATTCTTTGGTAAGCCATCCAGAGGACTGATTACTCTATAGCTAAATACTTTTGAGTGACCATTCTCTCTTTAGGAGATAAAATCGTCCCAATCGGGCTGGGGGCACTTGATGAGAGCGACTATTTCCCTGGCTAAAAGTCATCATTCACTCCATAGGACCATCTACTCTTTTAGAGTCTATACCATTCTTTCCTTAGATTGACCGGTGTCGTGGTTATGGAACAGTTGAATTTTAGAATCGTGTCTACGTCATCAATGTCACAAATGAAGTTGTCTGCTAATTCCCAGGATTTTTCACGACTGGTGACGAGGCTGCACCAGGTAACTATGGTCTGAAAGATGTCTTGGAGGCGTTGGAGTGGGTCCAGAAGAATATAGCAGCTTTCGGGGGAGATCCGGAGAGGGTCACCTTGATGGGACACGGCGTAGGAGCTGGTGTTGTTCACCTGCTAGCTCTGTCGGATAGATCTGAAGGACTGTTCCACAGATATATCACCCAGAGTGGAACAGCTCTGTCACCGTGGTCGTATCGTCCGCGAGAGATAGCTACCGCAGCGTCCTTGAGCTTTGCGACTTCGTTGAAATGCGATGGTAACACTACCGAGGAAGTAGTGAGGTGCATGAGGGAAATTGCTGCCGATGCACACGTCACACGCCCTTCTGTGGTATTACGCTTTGAAATTGTCACGTGTGATTTCGTTTATCTGGCTATGTGCTTGTTTGTATCCTATGCAAGGTTTTCACGCGTTGATCGTTTTAAATTAGCTTGATGGATAATTAACAGAGACCCGAAGTCCGAGGCCGAGTGTAGCTTACACTGGAATTATATCCACGTTCACGTTTAAATATAGAGTGCGTTTACGTAAGTTTGATACGTCAAGGACAATCTGAATATAGTCTGCAGTGATGATCGCGTGAAAGAATTGCCGACCGGAGGTTTAGTGATAAAATTTGCAAGTTTTCAAACACCCGGCGGACCCCGTTCGGTTGACAAGCGAGATTCTGTTTAATTGGGAAACTTTGCGTGCGTCAAACTCTATCAGTAATTAAGTCAGTGTTGGTTCAAAGACCAAATAAAAGTCAGAGGTCTTTCAGACATCCAACCGCTGGGTCGACTACGGGCCAACGGACGAACCGGAATCCGATGATGCCGTCATCACCCAGCATCCGAAGACGCTCATGCTGGATGGAAACGTCAAGGACGTTCCTTGGCTCGCTGGAGTCGTTGCCGACGAAGGATTACTCCAGACCATAGGTGAGAAGTTGCGTTACTTTCCATACCCAACAAGATTTGAAATCACTAACGATCATCCTCATTTTTCAAGATTACGAAAAGAACGCGACGCTCTG
>JAEUYN010000073.1:0-17189 GCA_018257835.1 Euura lappo
TGCGATTCTTTTTTTTTTCAAGTCCTGCTCAAAATGGTACATTATCTGCTGGGAATTACCATTCAATAAAAAACAGCAGCCGTGGCCGCGTGGTTAATGCATCTGACTCGAAATCAGATTCCCTCTAGAAGCGTAGCTTCGAGTCCGACCGGCTGCGATTCTTTTTTATTCCACATCGTGTGCAAAATGGTACATTATGTGCGGGGAATTATCATTCAATAAAAAACAGCAGCAGTGACCGCGTGGTTAAGGCATCTGACTCGAAATCAGATTCTCTCTAGAAGCGTCGCTTCGAGTCCCACCGGCTGCGATTCTTTTTTATTCCACATCGTGTGCAAAATGGTACATTATGTGCGGGGAATTATCATTCAATAAAAAAACAGCAGCCGTGGCCGCGTCGTTAAGGCATCTGACTCGAAATCAGATTCCCTCTAGAAGCGTCGCTTCGAGTCCCACCGGCTGCGATTCTTTTTTATTCCACATCGTGTGCAAAATGGTACATTATCTGCTGGGAATTACCATTCAATAAAAAACAGCAGCCGTGGCTGCGTGGTTAAGGCATCTGACTCGAAATCAGATTCCCTCTAGAAGCGTAGCTTCGAGTCCCACCGGCTGCGATTCTTTTTTATTCCACATCGTGTGCAAAATGGTACATTATGTGCGGGGAATTATCATTCAATAAAAAACAGCAGCAGTGGCCGCGTGGTTAAGGCATCTGACTCGAAATCAGATTCCCTCTAGAAGCGTAGATTCGAGTCCCACCGGCTGCGATTCTTTTTTTTTTCAAGTGCTGCTCAAAATGGTACATTATCTGCTGGGAATTACCATTCAATAAAAAACAGCAGCCGTGGCCGCGTGGTTAATGCATCTGACTCGAAATCAGATTCCCTCTAGAAGCGTAGCTTCGAGTCCGACCGGCTGCGATTCTTTTTTATTCCACATCGTGTGCAAAATGGTACATTATGTGCGGGGAATTATCATTCAATAAAAACAGCAGCAGTGGCCGCGTGGTTAAGGCATCTGACTCGAAATCAGATTCCCTCTAGAAGCGTAGTTTCGAGTCCCACCGGCTGCGATTCTTTTATTCCACATCGTGTGCAAAATGGTACATTATGTGCGGGAATTATCATTCAATAAAAAACAGCAGTGACCGCGTGGTTAAGGCATCGACTCGAAATCAGACCTCTCTAGAAGCGTCGCTTCGAGTCCCACCGGCTGCGATTCTTTTATTCACATCATTATTAAATGGTGACATTATGTGCGGGGAATTATCATTCAATAAAGCAGCAGCAGTGACCACGTGGTTAAGGCGTGGACCAAAGTCAGTTCTCTACCGAAGCATCGCTTCGAGTCCCACCGTGCGATTCTTTTATTCCACATCGTGCGCAAAAATGGTACATTATGTGCGGGAATTATCATTCAATAAAGAAGCAGCAGCCGTGGCCGCGTTACGGCATCTGACTCGGAATCAGATTCCCTCTGAGAGCGTAAGTTCCAGTCCCACCGGCTGCGATTCTTTTTTTTTTTCAAGTGCTGCTCAAAATGGTACATTATCTGCTGGGAATTACCATTCAATAAAAAACAGCAGCCGTGGCCGCGTGGTTAAGGCATCTGACTCGAAATCAGATTCCCTCTAGAAGCGTAGCTTCGAGGCCCACCGGCGGCGATTCTTTTTTTTTTCAAATCCTGTTCAAAATGGTACAGTATGCACGGGGAATTATCATTCAATAAAAAACAGCAGCAGTGGCCGCGTGGTTAAGGCATCTGACTCGAAATCAGATTCCCTCTAGAAGCGTAGCTTCGAGTCCCACCGGCTGCGATTCTTTTTTATTACACATCGTGTGCAAAATGGTACATTATGTGCGGGGAATTATCATTCAATAAAAAACAGCAGCAGTGGCTGCGTGGTTAAGGCATCTGCCTTGAAATCAGATTCCCTCTAGAAGCGTAGCTTCGAGTCCCACCGGCTGCGATTCTTTTTTATTACACATCGTGTGCAAAATGGTACATTATGTGCGGGGAATTATCATTCAATAAAAAACAGCAGCAGTGGCCGCGTGGTTAAGGCATCTGACTCGAAATCAGATTCCCTCTAGAAGCGTAGCTTCGAGTCCCACCGGCTGCGATTCTTTTTTTTTTCAAGTCCTGCTCAAAAATGGTACATTATCTGCTGGGGTACATTCAATAAAAAACAGCAGCCGTAACCGTGGTTAGGCACTGACTCGGAAATCAGATTCCCTCTAGAAGCGTAGCTTCGAGTCCCACCGGCTGCGATTCTTTTTTATTCCACATCGTGTGCAAAATGGTACATTATGTGCGGGGAATATCATTCAATAAACAGCAGCAGTGGCCACGTGGTTAGAGCATCTGACTCGAAATCAGATTCCCTCTAGAAGCGTAGCTGAGTCCCACCGGCTGCGATTCTTTTTTTCAAGTCCTGTAAATGGTGCATTATCTGCGGGAATTATCATTCAATAAAAAACAGCAGCAGTGGCCGCGTGGTTAAGGCATCTGACTCGAAATCAGATTCCCTCTAGAAGCGTAGCTTCGAGTCCCACCGGCTGCGATTCTTTTTTTTTTCAAGTCCTGCTCAAAATGGTACATTATCTGCTGGGAATTACCATTCAATAAAAACAGCAGCCGTGGCCGCGTGGTTAAGGCATCTGACTCGAAATCAGATTCCCTCTAGAAGCGTAGCTTCGAGTCCCACCGGCTGCGATTCTTTTTCATTCCACATCGTGTGCAAAATGGTACATTATGGGGAATTATCATTCAATAAAAAACAGCAGCAGTGGCGCGTGGTTAAGGCATCTGACTCGAAATCAGATTCCCTCTAGAAGCGTAGCTGAGTCCCACAACTGCGATTCTTTTTCAAGTCTGCTCAAAATGGAGATTATCTGCGGGAATTATCATTCCAATAAAAAACAGCAGCAGTGGCTGCGTGGATTGCAAGGCATCTGCCTCAGAAATCAGATTCCCTCCTAGAAGCGTACAGCTACCAGGTTACACCGGCTGCGATTCTTTTTCAAGTCCTGCTCAAAATGGTACATTATCTGCTGGGAATTATCATTCAATACAAAACAGCAGCAGTGGCCGTGTGGTTAAGGCATCTGACTCGAAATCAGATTCCCTCTAGAAGCGTAGCTTCAAGTCCCACCGGCTGCGATTCTTTTTTATTCCACATCGTGTGCAAAATGGTACATTATGTGCGGGGAATTATCATTCAATAAAAAACAGCAGCAGTGACCGCGTGGTTAAGGCATCTGACTCGAAATCAGATTCCCTCTAGAAGCGTAGCTTCGAGTCCCACCGGCTGCGATTCTTTTTTATTCCACATCGTGTGCAAAATGGTACATTATGTGCGGGGAATTATCATTCAATAAAAAACAGCAGCAGTGACCGCGTGGTTAAGGCATCTGACTCGAAATCAGATTCTCTCTAGAAGCGTCGCTTCGAGTCCCACCGGCTGCGATTCTTTTTTATTCCACATCGTGTGCAAAATGGTACATTATGTGCGGGGAATTATCATTCAATAAAAAACAGCAGCAGTGACCGCGTGGTTAAGGCATCTGACTCGAAATCAGATTCTCTCTAGAAGCATCGCTTCGAGTCCCACCGGCTGCGATTCTTTTTTATTCCACATCGTGTGCAAAATGGTACATTATGTGCGGGGAATTATCATTCAATAAAAAACAGCAGCCGTGGCCGCGTGGTTAAGGCATCTGACTCGAAATCAGATTCCCTCTAGAAGCGTAGCTTCGAGTCCCACCGGCTGCGATTCTTTTTTTTTTTCAAGTGCTGCTCAAAATGGTACATTATCTGCTGGGAATTACCACTCAATAAAAAACAGCAGCCGTGGCCGCGTGGTTAAGGCATCTGACTCGAAATCAGATTCCCTCTAGAAGCGTAGCTTCGAGACCCACCGGCTTCGATTCTTTTTTTTTTCAAGTCCTGCTCAAAATGGTAGATTATCTGCGGGGAATTATCATTCAATAAAACACAGCAGCCGTGGCCGCGTGGTTAAGGCATCTGACTCGAAATCAGATTCCCTCTAGAAGCGTAGCTTCGAGTCCCACCGGCTGCGATTCTTTTTTTTTTTCAAGTCCTGCTCAAAATGGTACATTATCTGCGGGGAATTATCATTCAATAAAAAACAGCAGCAGTGGCTGCGTGGTTAAGGCATCTGCCTCGAAATCAGATTCCCTCTAGAAGCGTAGCTTCGAGTCCCACCGGCTGCGATTCTTTTTTTTTTCAAGTCCTGCTCAAAATGGTACATTATCTGCTGGGAATTACCATTCAATAAAAAACAGCAGCCGTGGCCGCGTGGTTAAGGCATCTGACTCGAAATCAGATTCCCTCTAGAAGCGTAGCTTCGAGTCCCACCGGCTGCTATTCTTTTTTATTCCACATCGTGTGCAAAATGGTACATTATGTGCGGGGAATTATCATTCAATAAAAAACAGCAGCAGTGGCCGCGTCGTTAAGGCATCTGACTCGAAATCAGATTCCCTCTAGAAGCGTAGCTTCGAGTCCCACCGGCTGCGATTATTTTTTTTTTTTTCAAGTCCTGCTCAAAATGGTACATTATCTGCTGGGAATTACCATTCAATAAAAAACAGCAGCCGTGGCTGCGTGGTTAAGGCATCTGACTCGAAATCAGATTCCCTCTAGAAGCGTAGCTTCGAGTCCCACCGGCTGCGATTCTTTTTTATTCCACATCGTGTGCAAAATGGTACATTATGTGCGGGGAATTATCATTCAATAAAAAACAGCAGCAGTGGCCGCGTGGTTAAGGCATCTGACTCGAAATCAGATTCCCTCTAGAAGCGTAGCTTCGAGTCCCACCGGCTGCGATTCTTTTTTTTTTTTCAAGTCCTGCTCAAAATGGGAGATTATCTGCGGGGAATTATCATTCAATAAAAAACAGCAGCAGTGGCTGCGTGGTTAAGGCATCTGCCTCGAAATCAGATTCCCTCTAGAAGCGTAGCTTCGAGTCCCACCGGCTGCGATTCTTTTTTTTCAAGTCCCTGCTCAAAATGGTACATTATCTGCGGGGAATTATCATTCAATAAAACAGCAGCCGTGGCACGTGGTTAAGGCATCTGACTCGAAATCAGATTCCCTCTAGAAAGCGTGGCTTCGAGTCCCCTGCGAAGCTGCGATTCTTTTTCAAGTCCTGCTCAAAATGGTACATTATCTGCGGAATTACCATTCAATAAAAACAGCAGCCGTGGCGCGTGGTTAAGGCATCTGACTCTGAAATCCAGATTCCCTCTAGAAGCGTAGCTAGAGTCCCACCGGCTGCGATTCTTTTTTTCCAAGTCCTGCTCAAAATGGTACATTATCTGCGGGGAATTACCATTCAATAAAAAACAGCAGCCGTGGCTGCGTGGTTAAGGCATCTGACTCGAAATCAGATTCCCTCTAGAAGCGTAGCTTCGAGTCCCACCGGCTGCGATTCTTTTTTTTCTTCAAGTGCTGCTCAAAATGGTACATTATCTGCGGGGAATTACCATTCAATAAAAAAACAGCAGCCGTGACCGCGTGGTTAAGGCATCTGACTTGAAATCAGATTCCCTCTGAGAGCGGAAGTTCCAGTCCCACCGGCTGCGATTCTTTTTTTTTTCAAGTCCTGCTCAAAATGGTACATTATCTGCGGGGAATTACCATTCAATAAAAAACAGCAGCAGTGGCTGCGTGGTTGAGCATCTGCCTCGAAATCAGATTCCCTCTAGAAGCGTAGCTTTGAGTCCCACCGGCTGCGATTCTTTTTTTTTTCAAGTCCTGCTCAAAATGGTACATTATCTGCTGGGAATTACCATTCAATAAAAACAGCAGCCGTGGCCGCGTGGTTAAGGCATCTGACTCGAAATCAGATTCCCTCTAGAAGCGTAGCTTCGAGTCCCACCGGCTGCGATTCTTTTTGATTCCACATCGTGTGCAAAATGGTACATTATGTGCGGGGAATTATCATTCAATAAAAAACAGCGTAATGGCCGCGTGGTTAAGGCATCTGACTCGAGAATCAGATTCCCTCTAGAAGCGTAACTTCGAGTCCCACCGGCTGCGATTCTTTTTCAGAGTCTGCTCAAATGGTACATTATCTGCGGGAATTATCATTCAATAAAAAACAGCAGCAGTGGCTGCGTGGTTAAGGCATCTGCCTCGAAATCAGATTCCCTCTAGAAGCGTAGCTTCGAGTCCCACCGGCTGCGATTCTTTTTTTTTTCAAGTCCTGCTCAAAATGGTACATTATCTGCTGGGAATTACCATTCAATAAAAAACAGCAGCCGTGGCTGCGTGGTTAAGGCATCTGACTCGAAATCAGATTCCCTCTAGAAGCGTAGCTTCGAGTCCCACCGGCTGCGATTCTTTTTATTCCACATCGTGTGCAAAATGGTACATTATGTGCGGGGAATTATCATTCAATAAAAAACAGCAGCAGTGGCCGCGTGGTTAAGGCATCTGACTCGAAATCAGATTCCCTCTAGAAGCGTAGCTTCGAGTCCCACCGGCTGCGATTCTTTTTTTTTCAAGTGCTGCTCAAAATGGTACATTATCTGCTGGGAATTACCATTCAATAAAAAACAGCAGCCGTGGCTGCGTGGTTAAAACATCTGACTCGAAATCAGATTCCCTCTAGAAGCGTAGCTTCGAGTCCCACCCGCTGCGATTCTTTTTCTTTTCACGTCCTGCTCAAAATGGTACATTATCTGCGGGGAATTATCATTCAATACAAAACAGCAGCAGTGGCCGCGTGGTTAAGGCATCTGACTCGAAATCAGATTCCCTCTAGAAGCGTAGCTTCGAGTCCCACCGGCTGCGATTCTTTTCTTTTTTCAAGTCCTGCTCAAAATGGTACATTATCTGCGGGGAATTATCATTCAATACAAAACAGCAGCAGTGGCCGCGTGGTTAAAGCATCTGACTCGAAATCAGACTCCCTCTAGAAGCGTAGCTTCGAGTCCCACCGGCTGCGATTCTTTTTTATTCCACATCGTGTGCAAAATGGTACATTATGCGCGGGGAATTATCATTCAATAAAAAACAGCAGTAGCCATGTTGTTAAGGCATCTGACTCGAAATCAGATTCCCTCTAGAATCATGGCTTCAGGTACAAAGCTACGATTCTTTTTTTTTTTTTTCAAGTTTCAAAATGGTACATTATCTGAGATTACCATTCATGAAGCAGCAGCCGTGGCCGCGTGGTTAAGGCATCTGACTCGAAATCAGATTCCCTCTAAAAGGGTAGCTTCGAGTCCCACCGGCTGCGATTCTTTTTTTTTTTCAAGTCCTGCTCAAAATGGTACATTATCTGCGGGGAATTATCATTCAATAAAAAACAGCAGCAGTGGCTGCGTGGTTAAGGCATCTGCCTCGAAATCAGATTCCCTCTAGAAGCGTAGCTTCGAGTCCCACCGGCTGCGATTCTTTTTTATTCCATATCGTGTGCAAAATGGTACATTATGTGCGAGGAATTATCATTCAATAAAAAACAGCAGCAGTGGCCGCGTGGTTAAGGCATCTGACTCGAAATCAGATTCCCTCTAGAATCGTAGCTTCGAGTCCCACCTGCTGCGATTCTTTTTTTTTTTCAAGTGCTGCTCAAAATGGTACATTATCTGCTGGGAATTACCATTCAATAAAAAACAGCAGCCGTGGCCGCGTGGTTAATGCATCTGACTCGAAATCAGATTCCCTCTAGAAGCGTAGCTTCGAGTCCGACCGGCTGCGATTCTTTTTTATTCCACATCGTGTGCAAAATGGTACATTATGTGCGGGGAATTATCATTCAATAAAAAACAGCAGCCGTGGCCGCGTGGTTAAGGCATCTGACTCGAAATCAGATTCCCTCTGAGAGCGTGAGTTCCAGTCCCACCGGCTGCGATTCTTTTTTTTTTCCACATCGTGTGCAAAATGGTACATTATGTGCGGGGAATTATCATTCAATAAAAAAATCTGACTCGAAATCAGATTCCCTCTAGAAGCGTAGCTTCGAGTCCCACCCGCTGCGATTCTTTTTTTTTTCAAGTCCTGCTCAAAATGGTACATTATCTGCGGGAAATTATCATTTAATACAAAACAGCAGCAGTGGCCGCGTGGTTAAGGCATCTGACTCGAAATCAGATTCCCTCTAGAAGCGTAGCTTCGAGTCCCACCGGCTGCGATTCTTTTTTATTCCACATCGTGTGCAAAATGGTACATTATGTGCGGGGAATTATCATTCAATAAAAAACAGCAGCAGTGGCTGCGTGGTTAAGGCATCTGCCTCGAAATCAGATTCCCTCTAGAAGCGTAGCTTCGAGTCCCACCGGCCGCGATTCTTTTTTTTTCAACTCCTGCTCGAAATGGTACATTATCTGCGGGGAATTATCATTCAATACAAAACAGCAGCCGTGGCCGCGTGGTTAAGGCATCTGACTCGAAATCAGACTCCCTCTAGAAGCGTAGCTTCGAGTCCCACCGGCTGCGATTCTTTTTATTCCACATCGTGTACAAAATAGTACATTATGTGCGGGGAATTATCATTCAATAAAAAACAGCAGCAGTGGCCGCGTTGTTAAGGCATCTGACTCGAAATCAGATTCCCTCTAGAATCGTAGCTTCGAGTCCCACCGGCTGCGATTTTTTTTTTTTTTTAAGTGCTGCTCAAAATGGTACATTATCTGCTGGGAATTACCATTCAATAAAAAACAGCAGCCGTGGCCGCGTGGTTAAGGCATCTGACTCGAAATCAGATTCCCTCTAGAAGCGTAGCTTCGAGTCCCACCGGCTGCGATTCTTTTTTTTTTCAAGTCCTGCTCAAAATGGTACATTATCTGCTGGGAATTACCATTCAATAAAAAACAGCAGCCGTGGCCGCGTGGTTAAGGCATCTGACTCGAAATCAGATTCCCTCTAGAAGCGTGGATTCGAGTCCCACCGGCTGCGATTCTTTTTTATTCCACATCGTGTGCAAAATGGTACATTATGTGCGGGGAATTATCATTCAATAAAAAACAGCAGCAGTGGCCGCGTGGTTAAGGCATCTGACTCGAAATCAGATTCCCTCTAGAATCGTAGCTTCGAGTCCCACCTGCTGCGATTCTTTTTTTTTTTCAAGTGCTGCTCAAAATGGTACATTATCTGCTGGGAATTACCATTCAATAAAAAACAGCAGCCGTGGCCGCGTGGTTAATGCATCTGACTCGAAATCAGATTCCCTCTAGACGCGTAGCTTCGAGTCCCACCGGCTGCGATTCTTTTTTTTTATCAAATCCTGTTCAAAATGGTACATTATGCGCGGGGAATTATCATTCAATAAAAAACAGCAGCAGTGGCCGCGTGGTTAAGGCATCTGACTCGAAATCAGATTCCCTCTAGAAGCGTAGCTTCGAGTCCCACCGGCTGCGATTCTTTTTTATTCCACATCGTGTGCAAAATGGTACATTATGTGCGGGGAATTATCATTCAATAAAAAACAGCAGCAGTGACCGCGTGGTTAAGGCATCTGACTCGAAGTCAGATTCTCTCTAGAAGCGTCGCTTCGAGTCCCACCGGCTGCGATTCTTTTTTATTCCACATCGTGTGCAAAATGGTACATTATGTGCGGGGAATTATCATTCAATAAAAAACAGCAGCCGTGGCCGCGTGGTTAAGGCATCTGACTCGAAATCAGATTCCCTCTGAGAGCGTAAGTTCCAGTCCCACCGGCTGCGATTCTTTTTTTTTTCCACATCGTGTGCAAAATGGTACATTATGTGCGGGGAATTATCATTCAATAAAAAAATCTGACTCGAAATCAGATTCCCTCTAGAAGCGTAGCTTCGAGTCCCACCGGCTGCGATTCTTTTTTTTTTCAAGTCCTGCTCAAAATGGTACATTATCTGCGGGAAATTATCATTCAATACAAAACAGCAGCAGTGGCCGCGTGGTTAAGGCATCTGACTCGAAATCAGATTCCCTCTAGAAGCGTAGCTTCGAGTCCCACCTGCTGCGATTCTTTTTTTTTCAAGTCCTGCTCAAAATGGTACATTATCTGCGGGGAATTATCATTCAATACAAAACAGCAGCAGTGGCCGCGTGGTTAAGGCATCTGACTCAAAATCAGATTCCCTCTAGAAGCGTAGCTTCGAGTCCCACCGGCTGCGATTCTTTTTTTTTTCAAATCCTGTTCAAAATCGTACATTATGCGCGGGGAATTATCATTCAATAAAAAACAGCAGCAGTGGCCGCGTGGTTAAGGCATCTTACTCGAAATCAGATCCCCTCTAGAAGCGTAGCTTCGAGTCCCACCGGCTGCGATTCTTTTTTTTTTTCGAGTCCTGCTCAAAATGTTACATTATGCCCGGGGAATTATCATTCAATAAAAAACAGCAGCCGTGGCCGCGTGGTTAAGGCATCTGACTCGAAATCAGATTCCCTCTAGAAGCGTAGCTTCGAGTCCCACCGGCTGCGATTCTTTTTTATTCCACATCGTGTGCAAAATGGTACATTATGTGCGGGGAATTATCATTCAATAAAAAACAGCAGCAGTGGCCGCGTTGTTAAGGCATCTGACTCGAAATCAGATTCCCTCTAGAATCGTAGCTTCGAGTCCCACCGGCTACGATTCTTTTTTTTTTCAAGTGCTGCTCAAAATGGTACATTATCTGCTGGGAATTACCATTCAATAAAAAACAGCAGCCGTGGCCGCGTGGTTAAGGCATCTGACTCGAAATCAGATTCCCTCTAAAAGGGTAGCTTCGAGTCCCACCGGCTGCGATACTTTTTTTTTTTTCAAGTCCTGCTCAAAATGGTACATTATCTGCTGGGAATTACCATTCAATAAAAAACAGCAGCCGTGGCCGCGAGGTTAAGGCATCTGACTCAAAATCAGATTCCCTCTAGAAGCGTAGCTTCGAGTCCCACCCGCTGCGATTCTTTTTTATTCCACATCGTGTGCAAAATGGTACATTATGTGCGGGGAATTATCATTCAATAAAAAACAGCAGCAGTGGCTGCGTGGTTAAGGCATCTGCCTCGAAATCAGATTCCCTCTAGAATCGTAGCTTCGAGTCCCACCTGCTGCGATTCTTTTTTTTTTTCAAGTGCTGCTCAAAATCGTACATTATCTGCTGGGAATTACCATTCAATAAAAAACAGCAGCCGTGGCCGCGTGGTTAATGCATCTGACTCGAAATCAGATTCCCTCTAGAAGCGTAGCTTCGAGTCCGACCGGCTGCGATTCTTTTTTATTCCACATCGTGTGCAAAATGGTACATTATGTGCGGGGAATTATCATTCAATAAAAAACAGCAGCAGTGACCGCGTGGTTAAGGCATCTGAATCGAAATCAGATTCTCTCTAGAAGCGTCGCTTCGAGTCCCACCGGCTGCGATTCTTTTTTATTCCACATCGTGTGCAAAATGGTACATTATGTGCGGGGAATTATCATTCAATAAAAAACAGCAGCAGTGGCCGCGTGGTTAAGGCATCTGACTCGAAATCAGATTCCCTCTAGAAGCGTAGCTTCGAGTCCCACCGGCTGCGATTCTTTTTTTTCTCAAGTCCTGCGCAAAATGGTACATTATCTGCTGGGAATTACCATTCAATAAAAAACAGCAGCCGTGGCCGCGTGGTTAAGGCATCTGACTCGAAATCAGATTCCCTCTAGAAGCGTAGATTCGAGTCCCACCGGCTGCGATTCTTTTTTATTCCACATCGTGTGCAAAATGGTACATTATGTGCGGGGAATTATCATTCAATAAAAAACAGCAGCAGTGGCTGCGTGGTTAAGGCATCTGCCTCGAAATCAGATTCCCTCTAGAAGCGTAGCTTCGAGTCCCACCGGCCGCGATTCTTTTTTTTTCAACTCCTGCTCGAAATGGTACATTATCTGCGGGGAATTATCATTCAATACAAAACAGCAGCCGTGGCCGCGTGGTTAAGGCATCTGACTCGAAATCAGACTCCCTCTAGAAGCGTAGCTTCGAGTCCCACCGGCTGCGATTCTTTTTTATTCCACATCGTGTACAAAATGGTACATTATGTGCGGGGAATTATCATTCAATAAAAAACAGCAGCAGTGGCCGCGTTGTTAAGGCATCTGACTCGAAATCAGATTCCCTCTAGAATCGTAGCTTCGAGTCCCACCGGCTGCGATTCTTTTTTTTTTTCAAGTGCTGCTCAAAATGGTACATTATCTGCTGGGAATTACCATTCAATAAAAAACAGCAGCCGTGGCCGCGTGGTTAAGGCATCTGACTCGAAATCAGATTCCCTCTAGAAGCGTAGCTTCGAGTCCCACCGGCTGCGATTCTTTTTTTTTCAAGTCCTGCTCAAAATGGTACATTATCTGCTGGGAATTACCATTCAATAAAAAACAGCAGCCGTGGCCGCGTGGTTAAGGCATCTGACTCAAAATCAGATTCCCTCTAGAAGCGTAGCTTCGAGTCCCACCGGCTGCGATTCTTTTTTATTCCACATCGTGTGCAAAATGGTACATTATGTGCGGGGAATTATCATTCAATAAAAAACAGCAGCAGTGGCCGCGTGGTTAAGGCATCTGACTCGAAATCAGATTCCCTCTAGAATCGTAGCTTCGAGTCCCACCTGCTGCGATTCTTTTTTTTTTTCAAGTGCTGCTCAAAATGGTACATTATCTGCTGGGAATTACCATTCAATAAAAAACAGCAGCCGTGGCCGCGTGGTTAATGCATCTGACTCGAAATCAGATTCCCTCTAGAAGCGTAGCTTCGAGTCCGACCGGCTGCGATTTTTTTTTATTCCACATCGTGTGCAAAATGGTACATTATGTGCGGGGAATTATCATTCAATAAAAAACAGCAGCAGTGGCCGCGTGGTTAAGGCATCTGACTCGAAATCAGATTCCCTCTAGAAGCGTAGCTTCGAGTCCCACCGGCTGCGATTCTTTTTTATTCCACATCGTGTGCAAAATGGTACATTATGTGCGGGGAATTATCATTCAATAAAAAACAGCAGCAGTGACCGCGTGGTTAAGGCATCTGACTCGAAATCAGATTCTCTCTAGAAGCGTCGCTTCGAGTCCCACCGGCTGCGATTCTTTTTTATTCCACATCGTGTGCAAAATGGTACATTATGTGCGGGGAATTATCATTCAATAAAAAACAGCAGCCGTGGCCGCGTGGTTAAGGCATCTGACTCGAAATCAGATTCCCTCTAGAAGCGTAGCTTCGAGTCCCACCGGCTGCGATTCTTTTTTTTTTCAAGTCCTGCTCAAAATGGTACATTATCTGCGGGGAATTATCATTCAATAAAAAACAGCAGCCGTAGCCGCGTGGTTAAGGCATCTGACTCGAAACCAGATTCCCTCTAGAAGCGTAGCTTCAAGTCCCACCGGCTGCGATTCTTTTTTTTTTCAAGTCCTGCTCAAAATGGTACATTATCTGCTGGGAATTACCATTCAATAAAAAACAGCAGCCGTGGCCGCGAGGTTAAGGCATCTGACTCAAAATCAGATTCCCTCTAGAGCGTAGCTTCAGGTCCCACCGGCTGCGATTCTTTTTTTCAAGTCCTGCTCAAAATGGTACATTATCTGCTGGGAGTACCGTTAATAAAACAGCCCAGCCGTGGCCGCGTGGTTAAGGCATCTGACTCGAAATCAGATTCCCTCTAGAAGCGTGGCTTCGAGGTCCCACCGGCTGCTATTCTTTTTTATTCCACATCATGTGCAAATGGTACATTATGTGCGGGGTATCATTCAATAAAAAACAGCAGCAGTGGCGCATGGTTAAAGGCATCTGACTCGAAATCAGATTCCCTCTAGAAGCAGCTTCGAGTCCCTGACTGCGATTCTTTTTTCAAGTCCTGCTCAAAATGGTACATTATCTGCGGAATTATCATTCAATAAAAAACAGCATTGTGGCCGCGTGGATTTAATGCATCGTTCGAAATCAGATTCCCTCTATAAACGTAGCTTCGAGTCCCACCGGCTGCGATTCTTTTTTTTTTCAAGTCCTGCTCAAAATGGTACATTATCTGCTGGGAATTACCATTCAATAAAAAAACAGCAGCCGTGGCCGCGTGGTTAAGGCATCTGACTCGAAATCAGATTCCCTCTAGAAGCGTAGCTTCGAGTCCCACCGGCTGCGATTCTTTTTATTCCACATCGTGTGCAAAATGGTACATTATGTGCGGGGAATTATCATTCAATAAAAAACAGCAGCAGTGACCGCGTGGTTAAGGCATCTGACTCGAAATCAGATTCTCTCTAGAAGCGTAGCTTCGAGTCCCACCGGCTGCGATTCTTTTTTTTTTTCAAGTCCTGCTCAAAATGGTACATTATCTGCTGGGAATTACCATTCAATAAAAAACAGCAGCCGTGGCTGCGTGGTTAAGGCATCTGACTCGAAATCAGATTCCCTCTAGAAGCGTAGCTTCGAGTCCCACCGGCTGCGATTCTTTTTTCAAGTCCTGCTCAAAATGGTACATTATCTGCAGGGAATTATCATTCAATAAAAAACAGCAGCCGTGGCCGCGTGGTTAAGGCATCTGACTCGAAATCAGATTCCCTCTGACGTAGCTTCAGTCCCACCAGCTGCGATTCTTTTTCAAGTCCTGCTCAAATGGTACATTATCTGCTGGGAATTACCATTCAATAAAAAACAGCAGCAGTGGCCGCGTGGTTAAGGCATCTGACTCGAAATCAGATTCCCTCTGAGAGCGTAAGTTCCAGTCCCACTGGCTGCGATTCTTTTTTTTCCCACATCGTGTGCAAAATGGTACATTATGCGCGGGGAATTACCATTCAATAAAAAACAGCAGCCGTGGCCGCGTGGTTAAGGCATCTGACTCGAAATCAGATTCCCTCGAGAAGCGTAGCTTCGAGTCCCACCGGCTGCGATTCTTTTATTCCACATCGTGTGCAAAATGGTACATTATGTGCGGGAATTATCATTCAATAAAAACAGCAGCCGTGGCCGCGTGGTTAAGGCATCTGACTCCGGGAAATCAGATTCCCTCTAGAAGCGTAGCAGCTTCGGTCCCACCAGCTGCGATTCTTTTCACAAGTCCTGCTCAAAATGGTACATTATCTGCGGGAATTATCATTCAATAAAAAACAGCAGCCGTGGCCGCGTGGTTAAGGCATCTGACTCGAAATCAGATTCCCTCTAGAAGCGTAGCTTCGAGTCCCACCGGCTGCGATTCTTTTTTTTTTCAAGTCCTGCTCAAAATGGTACATTATCTGCTGGGAATTACCATTCAATAAAAAACAGCAGCCGTGGCCGCGTGGTTAAGGCATCTGACTCGAAATCAGATTCCCTCTAGAAGCGTAGCTTCGAGTCCCACCGGCTGCGATTCTTTTTTTTTTTCAAGTCCTGCTCAAAATGGTACATTATCTGCTGGGAATTACCATTCAATAAAAAACAGCAGCCGTGGCTGCGTGGTTAAGGCATCTGACTCGAAATCAGATTCCCTCTAGAAGCGTAGCTTCGAGTCCCACCGGCTGCGATTCTTTTTTATTCCACATCGTGTACAAAATGGTACATTATGTGCGGGGAATTATCATTCAATAAAAAACAGCAGCCGTGGCCGCGTGGTTAAGGCATCTGACTCGAAATCAGATTCCCTCTAGAAGCGTAGCTTCGAGTCCCACCGGCTGCGATTCTTTTTTTTTCAAGTCCTGCTCAAAATGGTACATTATCTGCTGGGAATTACCATTCAATAAAAAACAGCAGCCGTGGCCGCGTGGTTAATGCATCTGACTCGAAATCAGATTCCCTCTAGAAGCGTAGCTTCGAGTCCGACCGGCTGCGATTCTTTTTTATTCCACATCGTGTGCAAAATGGTACATTATGTGCGGGGAATTATCATTCAATAAAAAACAGCAGCAGTGGCCGCGTGGTTAAGGCATCTGACTCGAAATCAGATTCCCTCTAGAAGCGTAGCTTCGAGTCCTACCGGCTGCGATTCTTTTTTATTCCACATCGGTGCAAAATGGTACATTATGTGCGGGGAATTATCATTCAATAAAAAACAGCAGCAGTGACCGCGTGGTTAAGGCATCTGACTCGAAATCAGATTCTCTCTAGAAGCATCGCTTCGAGTCCCACCGGCTGCGATTCTTTTTTATTCCACATCGTGTGCAAAATGGTACATTATGTGCGGGGAATTATCATTCAATAAAAAAACAGCAGCCGTGGCCGCGTCGTTAAGGCATCTGACTCGAAATCAGATTCCCTCTAGAAGCGTCGCTTCGAGTCCCACCGGCTGCGATTCTTTTTTATTCCACATCGTGTGCAAAATGGTACATTATCTGCTGGGAATTACCATTCAATAAAAAACAGCAGCCGTGGCTGCGTGGTTAAGGCATCTGACTCGAAATCAGATTCCCTCTAGAAGCGTAGCTTCGAGTCCCTCCGGCTGCGATTCTTTTTTATTCCACATCGTGTGCAAAATGGTACATTATGTGCGGGGAATTATCATTCAATAAAAAACAGCAGCAGTGGCCGCGTGGTTAAGGCATCTGACTCGAAATCAGATTCCCTCTAGAAGCGTAGCTTCGAGTCCCACCGGCTGCGATTCTTTTTTTTTTCAAGTCCTGCTCAAAATGGTACATTATCTGCTGGGAATTACCATTCAATAAAAAACAGCAGACGTGGCCGCGTGGTTAAGGCATCTGACTCGAAATCAGATTCCCTCTAGAAGCGTGGATTCGAGTCCCACCGGCTGCGATTCTTTTTTATTCCACATCGTGTGCAAAATGGTACATTATGTGCGGGGAATTATCATTCAATAAAAAACAGCAGCAGTGGCCGCGTGGTTAAGGCATCTGACTCGAAATCAGATTCCCTCTAGAAGCGTAGATTCGAGTCCCACCGGCTGCGATTCTTTTTTTTTTCAAGTGCTGCTCAAAATGGTACATTATCTGCTGGGAATTACCATTCAATAAAAAACAGCAGCCGTGGCCGCGTGGTTAATGCATCTGACTCGAAATCAGATTCCCTCTAGAAGCGTAGCTTCGAGTCCCAACGGCTGCGATTCTTTTTTATTCCACATCGTGTGCAAAATGGTACATTATGTGCGGGGAATTATCATTCAATAAAAAACAGCAGCAGTGGCTGCGTGGTTAAGGCATCTGCCTCAAAATCAGATTCCCTCTAGAAGCGTAGCTTCGAGTCCCACCGGCTGCGATTGTTTTTTTTTTCAAGTCCTGCTCAAAATGGTACATTATGTGCGGGGAATTA